>JAVIWB010000278.1:0-142723 GCA_031893035.1 Dermolepida albohirtum | reverse complement strand
GTTCTTAACCTTCATATCAAAAAGTTACAGGCAGAAATGTGCCACGTCATCGATGTTTCATACACTTGCGGTCTACTTATAAAGACACAAATCATCTCAAAACATGACTTACACTTACTTGAAATGTTGTACCAAAAATAATTAAAATCGATCAAAGTGTTATGTTTTAATAAGAATTTTTTTGTTTTTTTCGAAAAACTTTAAAGCTGAATACCGGCGTAACGATGCGATTTTGGATATAGGTAAGTTTGGTTAAATCATCTTATTTTGATGCAAGGAGTTTGTGGTTAAGCCATGTCCAAGCATTTTGCAGATACCCTGTATGTGGACGAGGTTCCATTACATTTGAAAGGCCAATTTTTTTCAAAACAGTTTAGGTGGAGACATGAATCCATTGAACAAGACCCACTGTTTTTTAGGATCAAACAGAAGTTATTTCTATTGGATACATATCTAATAAGTTACAATAACAGCATTTTATCTATGGTAATACGTTAATAAACCTTCGTAAGATTGTAGACCAAATCAATATCTAAAAATCCAATCTTTTTGGCTGACGAAATCTAATGTTTATATTTACACACTTAAATAATTTTAACTTAATGTTTTTTTTTTACTTTTACTAACTTTAATAACATTTTCTTATTAATATAATTGTCTTAGAATAAATAATATAGTTGCTATTATAGCTTTCATAAACGCTGTAAGTATCTACATATACATATCTTTCACATTGTTTACTTTTAACGTACATTACATGTTTTTTGTTTAGCTAATTAATACATGTTAAAAGGAATCATTCTATTATTAATAACATCCTATCTACTATCTACTATCTCGCTTTGTCGTTCAATACAGTGGACGAGAGAGGGATTCATGATGATTATTCATTAATTAATACATGTTCGTTGGACAACTAATTACACTGGAATTTCAAACATTTAAATGCCTGTCTATTTATATGTTTATTAAGGACTTTTGAATGGACCGATGGAAACTTATCATTTAAATAAAAGCGGTATTTTATTCTTATTCTTATGAAAGGTTAGTAAATTAAGTTAATTATTTATTTTTGTATTATGTATATACAGACTTGTTCATTCTAGAATTAGATATGCGCTGTCCACAAGTGGAAAGAGTGCAGTTAGGTTAAAGCGCGCGAGAAAGGAGGATAGAATATCTCTCACTGGCAGTTTCGTTTTCTCCCACTTTTGTATTGCAAACAACTTCCCCTACTTTCTCGCGTTTATTTCAAGAATATTTTATTAGTTTCACGCCAAACGATAAAACATTTCAAGAAAATAGCCATGTTTGAAAATCTTTTTAATTTTTAGAATTTTCTATTTCATTTATTTCAAGAATATTTTATTAGTTTCACGCCACACGGCAAAACATTTCAAGAAAATAGCCATGTTTGAAAATCTTTTTAATTTTTAGAATTTTCTATTTCATTTATTTCAAGAATATTTTATTAGTTTCACGCCAAACGGCAAAACATTTCAAGAAAATAGCCATGTTGCATTTTATTAAAAGATTCAAATAAAATGCATCAAATAATTTATACAATTCAAAAATGTAGGTACGTATTGTCAATGCACGCGAGAAAGTAGGGGAAGTTGTTTGCAATACAAAAGTGGGAGAAAACGAAACTGCCAGTGAGAGATATTCTATCCTCCTTTCTCGCGCGCTTTAACCTAACTGCACTCTTTCCACTTGTGGACAGCGCATATCTAATTCTAGAATGAACAAGTCTGTATATTATTCCACTCTTTTCTATATACAAAATATATAAAATCTCAATTAACTATCCTTCAAAATCCAGACATCAGCAAAACCTTACTTTTTTTTTAGGTGACTCTTGTTTCTATAGAAAAGTTGTAATTATAAAATTTATTTCTATAGTAAGAAATAGTTTCATAGTAAACATTAAAATCTATAAAAGCTTATTCAAATATAATTATGCGGTTACCCTATTATACACAATGAATGGTAATACCCTAATAAAACTCCAGGTAGAATAATTCAACTTAAGGGATTAGATCTCTCATTTCTTGGAAATTTTCGATTATTATGATTTAATTTTAAGGTAGGGTGTTATTGCAAACTATAGTATTTATACTTGGGTATTTTGGTAAAATTGCAGTTAGTTTTTGTAAGGTGCTCATAGTGATAAGATTGTGTGTTTCGAAGAACTTCAATCGGTTAGAAACACCTAAACGCAAAGAATTAAGTGTAGAAATACGTTTATAATCGCGTACCATAAAACTTGCAAAAACAACCGCGAAATTGCCACAAAACTTAAATTAAGTCAATCCACCGTGAATTATATCATCAAAAAACACCGCGAATGTGGAAGTGTGTCGAGCAGAACTCGAAAAGGCGGACCAAGGGCAACAATCTCAGTAAATATCTTGTAATGGTGCAAGAGAAATAGACGAAAAACAGCCCCAGAAATCACAGCAGAAATGAATGCTGTTCGTCGAAAACCCATATGTGTTTCCACAATCAAACGGCGATTAAGAGAAGCCGCTTCTACCCAAGCAAAACAAGCAAAAACGTTTAAAGTGGGCACGCGATCACCAAAATTGGACCATAGAAGACAGGAATAAAATATTGTGGACCGATAAATCCAAATTCGAGATTTTCGGTTTGCGAAGATGTTTCCGTGAGGAGATCTGTGGGTGAGCGTGGCCGGGAAGAATACATAGCCCCTACTGTTAAGTATGGTGGAGGTTCATTCATGATATGGGGTTGCTTTTCTGGATCAAATATGGGCGATCTCGAAAACATTGAAGGTATACTAAAAAAAACAGTATAAACGCATTAGAGGAAAACGCAATCCCCTCTGGAATTAAAATTTCGGATCAGAATTTTATCTTCCAACAAGATAATGAAACGCACTTCCAAACCATGCCGGGAATATTTGCAGAAATTGGAGAACGAGAGAAAGGGAACCACAAAAGTTATGGCGTGGCCTTCCCAGACTCCCGATTTAAATCTTATCGAGTTGCTGTAGGAAGAACTTGATCGAGTGGTGAGAAAATCGGCCCCTTGATCTGCTGTTAATATGCGGAAGGACCTGCAAGAGACATGTGGTAAAATAAAACCTGAGACATTACGAAAATTAATCGAAAGAATGCCTCGATTGTGTGCTGCAGTGATTAAAAATAAAGGAGGGCATATATACGAGTCTAAAATTTAGATAAATGTATTATATTATATTATATAACAATTTATTGCGAGTGACCAAATACTTATGAGCGATAGTGTATATATATATGTATATATATATACATATACTATATATATTTCATATCAACATCATAAAATATCTATCCTTTGCTATGCTTTTACAAGTAAGTGTCTAGAATTTAAATAGAATAATACTATACGTATTTGTTCAAGATATAGACATATAAAATTTCGATTTGTTCAAAATTTAATCCATATACGGCGTGTTCTTAAAATCACTGACTAAAAGTTGTGTATTCTTAAGTTGTAAGTTATTGAAGTAATTTTACTTATATGTCTTGTATTGTTGAAATAACATAATTATACAATATATATATACAATTTTATATATATATATAATACAACTGTGTGTAGAACTATACCTACGTATCGTTAAATCAATTCTGTTTTAATCATATCTCGATTGATTCGTTACCATAAACTATCTACTCAGTTTATTGCAATGCTAACTGAGACTTAACAATTAATTAATGCCATACATTTATTATTGGTTTTCATTATTTCGAGAAGTAGCAGCTGAAAAATTTAATTTTGATTCCAGTAATTATACGAAATTATTCGAAACGTTCCTTTGCTTATCCTAGTATATAATATTTTAGATATTCCTCGTTATAACTACTTTTGCAATTATTCAAACTATTTTACATTTATTAACACTTATTTTCTAAGCTTCGTTATTCATAGTAATTGGGAAGCATACAACATACTTTGAATTCCATTCATTGTCATACACATGTGCTGTTTTTTATGGAAAAAATTTAAAGCACGGCATTTTACGTTTTTAAATAAGTATGACGCTCGAAAGGGAATGTGAGGCGAAAATGCCATTCATATAATGATCTATTATTTTATTATATATTTAGCAACATAGTAACAAACATACGTAGTAACATACATTGTACATAAATAGGTGTAGATTTTCGTAGTACATTTACGAGGGTTATTTTTTAAATAAAATCTGTTCAAAAATGAGATCGAGAAGATGCGCGATAGCAAAAGTAGCAGTTCATATGCGCGTCTATTTCCAACATGCTTTGTGGGCATTTAGACACCATTTGTAGCAGTACCGTCTATCCGTGTTTTGACCTATAGAAATTTATAATGTTTAAGAAGATTAATTTTCCTACCTAAGTGCAAGAAGATTGGCAGCAGTGCAAGTCCACCGTCAGATTTGTTAAGTGTACGGTGATAATTATACTGATAGTAGGTCCAAATGTTCAAGAACGAGCGGGTTAATGTGCATGATGAGCTACGCCCAGGCCAACCTCTGATTTTCGAAGATTTGATTCGTGACGTGGACAAAATTCAAGAGAATTAACGATTCACAATTTCCACAAATTTCAAGGCCATGTATACCAGTGTTTCTGAGAAACTGAAGTATTGAAAATTATGTCGTCCTTGGGGATTCCACAAAAAGATTGCACAGTGCTTTATCGTTTTTGACTCAATACGATCAGCAACAACATCGTTTCAGGAGGTGAGACTTTGGTGTCTCGCATGATTCCTGAATCCAAGCGACTATCTATCGAATGGCTACACTCATCGTCGCGAACGAGAACGAAATCCAACCAGACAATTTCAATACGAAAGATAATGGCAACTGTCTTTTGGGGCACGAATTTTGTTGATGGATTTTATCGCGAAAGGCACAACAATCAATTCTGATGCTTATTGAGTGACCTTACTGTCTTCCTGTGTGATGTTACTTTTTGACAAGGGCACATGTTTCTCCACAAATATAAGATCTAATCAAACCTTTCGTTTGGGAACAACTGGATCATCCACCTTACAGTTCAGGCCTTGCACCGAGTGATTTTCAGCTGCTTCGGTACTTAAAGGAGGTTCTTGGTGGTCAGCGATTCAACGACGACGAAGAATTGAAAAGTGCGGTTATGGATTGGGCTTCTTCACAGGCGGTAGATTTCTTCGATATCGAAACTTAAGAACTTGTTGAACGATATGACAAATCTTTGAACAAAAATGGAAATTATGTGGAAAGGTTAATGAAAGTATGTAGAATATGGAAATCAACTCATTTTAATGATATTTACAGTATTTTTTTTACTAAAAAGCGAACTTTATTTAAAAAATAACCCTCGTGTATAATTTACGTAAATTGCTCAATAATTATCGCTTTTAAGAAGCCAGGCGCAAGTATGACTATAATTAATTTAGCCGGTACATAATGCAGAAATTGCTGTTGAATTACAATTATTCGAGATAGATCAAAACTGCAGTCATCATATTTTAAAATTAAGTAGTTGCAGCATACATAATATGTGTATACTCCTCAAAACGCCCTATGCATTAGAATAAAACACGCAAATGTCAAACAATTTTATTTAAACAGCGAGCTGTTCAATATATGAAGGTACACGTGTATATAATAATTAAATAAGTACAAATGTAAAAGTTCGAATACGTAAGAAACGAAAACAGTTCAGATTTCTCGCTTCGTGTTCAACGTATGAAGGTACCTAGCCATGCACTCCTTATAGAGTGCAGATGTTCGACACCGTCGACGTTGCACTTATCCGGAAAACACCATACGACTACCCGGCAGCAGCCATGACACAGCGAGTCAAGTAGGCCGATCTCGGTCTTCTGTGTATAATATCTACACTACGACAAAAGTTGCTGCTGACCAGTATGTACGCGTTAATTGACATTATTACGCACAAAAAAGAAATAAGTACAATTACTACATAAAACATATAATATTATACAACCTAGTTTAATTCTAAAGTCATTAGCTCTTTAACAAAACTATTAACGAATATTTCTTAAAAAAGATAATATTTAAAAGAAGAGTTATAATAATAATTTTTCAGTTTTAATATATTTTTAAATTTGTTTGAACAATTTAATGTCATCTTGTAGGAGAGTATAATATGTTTTTTTTTATTGCGATAATTTGTTCAAAAACAATATAGATTTATGTGAATGACCTCTATGAACAACTAAAAACATTTGCTTGAACCGGATTAGCATATCCAATATATCTTGGGAATTATGTCTCATTACTCCCTGACAGCAAATCGTAATGCCTGAAGCGTTCTTGATGGTATATTGCGAGTTGGATAACTATCTAGAAAATTGTCTGGCTACTTCATTCTCTTTATGCTAACTTCATCAATGCAGTCGTTCGTGATATCTTCTCGATCTAGGTGAGTATTACCTTTCATAAAAATGAATTCTTCCCCTAGTGCCGCGTATGAAAGAACAATTAGACCTAAAATTTTATCCGAATATCTCTGGGCGGTGAAAGCTCCATTTTCTACAAAATATCTTTATACTGAGGCTTCTCCCCGACAAATTATGGGTTATTACGTGTGTCCTGTTCACGCTAAATCAAAATACGCCTGTTATCTGATTGTAATGCAAATCTAGATTTGTTACTGAATATTATTCGCTTCTATTCGTTAGGACCTCAATTAATATGCTTATTTGCACACATTTTCCACATTCTACGAGCTCTTTTATTATCAATAGTAAAAAGAATGCAAGCCAACCATCTTCGGTCATATAAGCCAAACATATTCAAATGATTTCTTATTGTTCGTCTTAATAGTAGCATTCCATTGGCAAATTCACTTCGAATTTGTTTTGTATTAAGAGCAGATATTGATTGTCTCTTGTAATTGTTAATATTGCCTAACCTTGCCCTTGCCCTTGCCTTCGTTTAGCACCTCCAAAGAGACACCAAACTTTAGAAATTACATTTTGGCTGACTTCAAACACTTCGGCACTATTTTGTGGTGCGCTAGTAATCCCAGAGATGAACTTTTGATCGAGGATCATATTGAAATGTGCTTTTATAGACTCCATGACTATCGCTGTAATAAATGCGTAGCTTTGAATTGATACTAGTTTATAATATATATAAGGAAGACGACAAGACAGAGAATCAGTCTGCCAGCAGATCCTGAAGAAGCTGACAGTAGGACAGCGAAACGTCAATGGAAAATACCGCAACACGTTGAAACCTCTAAGAAAGTTATTCTAAAAGATCATTAATTTTATTGATCGTTTACGACATTTTTGCAGCTTTTAATAGTCTGTCGAAAGTGCGAATTTATGTAGTTTTTCATTTAATCATTTCATATGCACTGCCATAACTTTCAAAAAAAAAATGAAAATACCAAATTTTGTCTGCCACTACATAATGCTAAGTTCTTCCGAAAGATGGTGTTATTAGACGAGTGGTCTATTTCCTGTCTCAGATCTTTTAGTAAATGACACGATAATAACCTTTATTAGCCAACGGCATACTGTTATAGATTATAGAAATAATAGAAAAACAATTTTTTTTAAATTATGAAGAAGAAAATAAAAATAACTCATTGCAGCAAATCAATAGAGTCAGCGTTCCGGCATGTCGAGGTAAGAGGAACGCTATGCAGAAGGAAATTAGTTCTAGGAAATAGTAAGATAAAAATAGGACGGGAGCAGGAAAAAAATGATATACGTAAAATGAATGTAGGAAAGTAATTATGGGGAGGCCTTAATTACTTCCCTATACAAAAGGTATTAGGATATTTTTGCAATACAGCTTTGTTTATTTAATTTTTTCAAAGTAATTTCCTCTACACTCAACACACCTCTCCATCCTCCGAAACCAATCTTTAAACCAGTTCTGCTAAGTTTCACTAGGGAGTAAAGCACACTCGTTGTCTCAAGCCCGCAGAAGGTTCTCATCACTGGAAAACCGCCTCCCTTTTAGCTTCATTTCTACAAGCGGGAGCAGAGCAAAGTCGCAAAGAGCAAGATATGGACTGTAGGGAGGGCGCTCGACAAGTTTCAATCCCGCCGTAGTCAAATAATCGGTGCAGGCTTTGGCACGGTGAGTTGGAGCATTATCATGATGGAGGAACCAGGTGTCCATTCTTGACTTTGGCCGTAGGTTCTTCATAGATTCAATAATTTTAGACAGGCACTATTCAGTATACCACTTAGCTGTGACTGTCTTCTGTGTGTTCAAAACGACGCGTCCCATAATTGCACTCCATTTGAAAAATACAGCTATCAATTTCTTCTTTACAGATTGGGATTTTCTGACAACTACGGGTGTGTCCTCATCATCAAAGACCCAAACTTTAATAATAATACAGCCAAATCTCGTTACTTGTCACGATGCTGTCCACATACTTGTCCCTTATTAAACTTTTTTAGCATCTTCCGACACCAAGTCACAGCTCTTCAGTCAGTCGATGCGGCACCCGGAGAGAACAAACATGCAAATGATCATACAGAATCGAACGAATTGCTGGTGCATTTAGGCGTGAAATACCCTCTATCTATTGGTAGGTCACTCGCTTGCCCTTGCCAAGCATTTTTCTCACAGTAGTAACGTTTTCCTCCGTAACTGACGTTCGTGGCCTTCCTGGCATCTCAGCATCCTCCACAGTTAAATTTACCCTTTGGAATTCTCTATACCACCTGAATATCGTTGTGCGACATGGGCGAACATCACCTAGCGCAAGAGTCACTTCTTCGAAGTAGTTGTCTATGTTTAAACCACGTACGAAGTTATAACGCAAAACTGCCCTTATCTCATTTAGTGACCACGATGCCATCACAAGCACTTTATACTCTCACTGCTAATGAATAACTGAGCCCATCGACATGGTACGGCGGCTTCACGTATGAACATGTCTCAACAAGCAGCTTCCTACGATTCATTGTTGCGTAATACTGCAAAACTTTCCTAACACCCTTTATAATATCTCCATAAAGTCGTAAATAAGTTTCCACAGAAGTCTTGCATCATAAATCTGCAGACAATTTCGTAACAGCGAACTATAATCGATATTACGTTCTCAATGGGCAGTATCAATCCTGTAACTTACGTGTTTCAAAAAACGCCGTTGAGCTTTTTCTATAGCCAATTACAAATAATTATAGTGCGGCAACCATACGGACGAAGCATATTCCAGTTTGTCGACAACAAAACTAAAGAGCAGCCTTCTGAAAAATTGGCAAATGCTCAGTACAAAACATAAAGCTTTGGATGCAATAATGTAGATGTTAATATGTGGAGAAAAACTAAGACTTGAATCAAATAAAACGCCAAGGTCTTTCACATGACTAACCTTCGTAAGATTGCAATTGTTAATGTAATATATTGAGTCGATAGAAGCAAACCAAACAGCATTTTTAATGCTTAACATAACTGTAGTTTGTATCCAGAGCACCACCGTGTAATTATATGAATATTGTATTATATTGTAACTGGAAGACATCATTAGTGTTATGTTATGTTATATTTGCTCGCCAATAGAGAGAGATAATTAATTATAAACTGTACATCATTTTGATACACTTTTAAGATCAGAATGATGTAATTTGCAATTTCTAAGCAGAAAAGCAGGAAATTACTCGAAACACTTTGAAATCATCAGCAAAACGCAATGTTTCAAATATACAGAATACACGATATTATTAATAAAAGTATTGAATAACGGTTTCAATACGAAGCATTAACTAAATATAAAATGAAGACCCATCACATTCATGCCTTCTTAATTGAAAATAAATTTACTGCAATTAAAGGAATATTTCATTCACTTTCTATATAGAAAAATCAGAAGTTATTATATCGGGTTATATTAATACGATTTTTTTTCAACCTGTCTACTTCATGACATGTTTCACTTTTACAAGTTCTATATAATTACCGCTATTGGTAACAGTTAACGATCACAAATTGTTAGTATTTTTTAATTAAACAAATTTGCATGAACTATACGTTTTTTCTCTTGTGTGTTGTGCAGATTTTGCCTTAGCGCGCGTGCGAGTAATGAATAAATATTCCGCCGTTCGGATTTACAGGAACACCATTACATAACAAAAATTAAAAGCAGCCGTAAATAAATGCCCCAAACCTTACGATGTATAATGAAATATAAACACTGTGTTATTATGTAAATCGCAATGATACTATACAAGTAAACATTTATTCAAACTATTTATGTATGTATATTTACTCCATAATTATAAACTATTAAAAAAGGTTAATTTTTTAAAATTTTATGTAATGTAATACTTTTATGTAATGCACTCAAAAGTTTTGGATTTGATTTTTTAATTAATTTTTTGCACACTGCCTTCCCTTCCGAACACAAATTTCCGAATTATCTTAAGACCCTGAGAAATTTTGTTACGAAAAGCTCGAAATTCAAAATTACTTTAGATAACCAATTTCGCATCCTCTATGGTTCTCCTAACTCCCTAGTCTCGTGATTTCTTTGCTTATACCTGTTTGACTATGACCGTGACCCTTTTAGCCTCTATGTTATGTTAGCTCCATTTTATCAGCTTTAGTACTTTAGCCTTATAAATTTCAGATAGCTTAACTGATCGGGCTAACCACTTAACATTAGATTCACTTCTTGTATGATGTTAAGCCTCACAGCTTTACTCTAGCTCGTCCTTAATTTTCTAACTTGTTTTCTCCATGTTCTTGCTTTACAGTTTTAGATCCTATCACATTTTCTTTCTCGCTTTTTCTATTTTTCTCTGTACTTTTATTGTATTGCTTTCACGAACACCGAGGTCCCTTTTATACAACAGTTACCACTACCTTTAAGCACGCCTGCAATGATTTATTTTAACTCAGAATATTTGTTTTCTTATTTGATTCGGAAAAGTTAAAAAATTAATGAGAAAGCCTTTGTTACAAGAACAACTTCTGAATAAACTAATTTTTTCAAAGGCTTTTTCTTGACATCCATGATTCGATACAACTGCTCTTTAAATTCTTTTGTCTGAATCCAAACTTGAAATATATAATCAGTGTGTTGTTGTCTGTTAAGCATTTTCATCTTCTGAGAAATTACTTCTCCAAAAGTTTGTCTGGTTTAGAACATAAGTTTGGTATTTTAATGTCATTCAAAAGTAATAGCAATTTATAATCAGATTTGTTTAATTAGTGACCGGAAAAAATAGATCGTAGTAATTTTTGGAGCTCTTTAATGTAAATCACAGCAAGCTTCTATTTTTTACAAACAGCACTATTTACAGCGGTTAATTAATAGGTAACTTTACGATCCTAGAAATAGCACCAACGTATTAATAATAATGTGGTTGTTTGACGCGGATATTTTTGAATCTATATGTAACAATTTCGTCAATATCTCCACTTTATTGCAGAAACTGTGACATGTAGATTCCGAGAAATGATGAAATAACTTCTTAAAAAGACGAAAGTAAATGAAAAGACGAAAGTAAAGTCAGTTCTAAATCACCTGTGATTCTGCTTACATTACACTCTGTTGGCGAAGATCTAGAGAAATCGTCCTCATTTTGTGACTTCACTAAAGAATATGGAGTGCTACACCTACCTTCTACTTGAGATGGTATATTTTATGTACAGGGACTATACTTAAATTAGCAGCTGCAGCAAGGTCACGATTTCGAAACACAACGATTATTGGTCGTGTAACTGATCTTAGAAAACCATTAATTTCCGTTTCAATTGTTGAAGCTCGACCGTTAGCTGTTATGAACAATTGAGGTACGATAGACTAGAATACGTAAGAGTTAGCGTTATCGCGCAGCCACCTTTCAACAGCTTCTGTGTAATAGGATTCCTGTTACATGAAAAATCCCACATCGAGGAGCTGTAGGCGATGGGTGGTATGGTCAGATAGTTGTAGTCGAATAATTCCATTTTGACGAGTTAATTCGAGTGCCTCGAGATTTTTAAAATGTCTGATACCACCATCTAATACAATTAAAACTTTATGATTTGTTGGTTTTGGTTTGACAACAGACGCACGTTACTTTACGCCTTTATTTAAGTTTTACTTGAGTTATTTCTTAAACTCGGATACAATCTTGTTCGCATAGTATCTAATTCTAGTACAAATTAATTTACACTTAACATCTTCAACTAATTTTTTCAACTCTACTTGCACTATACTATACCATCACAGTCCCATACGTATTCTCCTCTACAATTTCGCATTACCAGATCAAACTGTTTACGTCGCAGAATGAATGAACTACGTTAGTATTGTCCAGTAGCTGGATGATTTCGGTATTAGGGTGTTGACAAAGCTTCTTTCCATAGGATTTATCAATTTTTTTATTTCACTTGCATTTGTTTTCAATTGAGAATCCTTTGAAGACCAATGTAACCGGTCTGATACTTTATTTCGAAACCTTTGTATTACGTTTGTTTTCGTATGCTCCCACAATTATGTACCAAAGGATCATACTTGATTGTATAATAATACATGGACGATTTGATAGAAAATGATACTCTCAAAGTGAAGCATTACGTTTTTGTTTATTTTGTTAACATACTCCCCTTCATTTTCGGCGCACTTGGAGCAACGATGCTAAAGTGTCATTACACCCTTCTTATATAATAATGATCTTTTACAAAATATTTAAAATACTATTTCGTCGCTGTAATAAATTCTTCATTCGCATGAAATTTATTTTCAACAAGAAAAAGTTTAGGTTTGGAAAATAAATGTAACACTAGATCTGGCAAATTCACAATTTAATGTGGCAAATGCACATCATAGCGGTATGCATTCAGTCGATATACTCACTATAGCTATTTCTTTGATGTCAATTCTTCGATCGTTTAAAACAATACCATTAATATTGTTCTTCATTGACGGCGTTGTTATAATTTATAAGAGTGGTGGCCGCTTAACATCGTCAATGCTCATATCACCACAGTAAAATTGCACAACTCTGAAACAAATTGTAGCTTTTAATGGAGCATTGTCATCTAAAGTTTGCTGTATATCAACGAAAACTTCATATGTGATTGGTCCTTTAAAAATATATATTTCATTGCGAATTAAACGCATTTGAAAATTTTCAATTTGGACATTTTATTTGGACTGCTGTGTATTATATTCAAATATATTCAAATAAGTATCAGAAATTAACCAAATTTCATTTGTCACCACAGAAAACTTGCTTACTTGATTGTAAACCAATAGAACGGTGTTCGTCATCAGAGACCAGTATAATTGTTTAAACATTAGTCTTCTTTTTTTCCCTTTTAGCATGTTTTATCAACTTAACGTCTAATATCATAGATACAGATTTTGCGGTTTTACTATGGGCCATCATTTCGCTGTCATTTATTATAGTGACGTATTGGGTTTTCTTATTTGTGAAGTTAACGCGATTCACCTTTGCCCCGCTAAGCTTAATTTGTTAAGTTTTTGCCTAGATTCTGATGTTATCTACATTGTTTTGTAAATTGAGCAGCTTGAACAATTTATGTCAAAATATACGACTATCATATCTAACTTAAATATTTCACAGAAAAGTAGAGATTGGATAGTTGACTGGCTTCACCTAATAAAAAATGATTCTCGGTTAAAACTCTGCATCAGATTTAGAAAAGCTGTTACACATACTCTTTTTTCTTTTAGTGATTTTTAGTGAATATATTTGATAATACTACTTACTCGGCCCAGTACTGAATGTCTGTTCTGGAAGCCAAATCTATGATCTGGGTTGAATTGCCTTTCCTTTTTTGGACGATATTAATATCTTACCTAAGCTTCTGAGCCATAATTACTTCTGCCCATTTCTACATTTTAGATACCTAATTTAGGCATATTGCAGAATTAAATAGTATTGCTAACTTGACAGTTGGCTTTTTAGAAAGTTTCTTCAAAATTTGTCCATTGATTAGATTAAATCCAAGAAACTTCTTTAATTTTAACTTTAATTTTTTTCTGAACTTCCTTGGAAACGATTAGCGGAATTGACTCTCGCTCTATTTCTGAAACTTTTTTTCCTATTACGATATTAATTTTTTGGAAAATGGCTTCCAAATGTTCAGTAAATATGTTTGGATACAATATCATTAACAGAAAAGAGCTTGACTGCTTAGTCTGGTGAATATATCTAAAAATAACATTGACATTCGTTTAAACCAATCCAAAAAGCATTGCTGACACTCTGAAAGCGGTATCTCCAAAAGATGAGTTTCGAATGCCTCAACTGCCTCTTTCGGCGTAGAAAACCGTTGACCACGAAGTTTGGGAACAAAAAGAAATCGCAGGGTGCTAGATCAGGGCTGTACGGCGGATGGCTCATCAAATCAATGTTTTGCAGGGTCAAATATTCAATTGTTTGAATCGACCTGTGAAAGCTCGCACTGTCATGGTGGAAAATGAGCTGTCGTTTTCGGTTTGTTTTCCTTATTTCTTCAAAAACTTCTGGCAAACAAAGAGTTGTGTACAATTCGGAATTGACCGTTCTACAACTCTCTAAAGGCACGGTTGCAATGTGACCGGTTTTTATGGAAAAACAGGTGACCATTTGTTTTGATGTGCTTCGAGAGCGAACAACTTTTATTGGCTTTGGCTCATGTTGGAATAACCACACAGTCAAATGCTGTTTACTATCGGGCTCATACGTATAGATCCAAGATTCATCACCTATGATGATTTCTTGACATCAATCGACGTGAGTCCTTTTTCGAGCGGTTGTCAAATTATGTGGTACCCAACGTGAACATAGCTTCTTAACGGCTAAATGTTCATGCAGGATCTTATGCACGCTGGTGTTACTAATATCTAGAGATGCCTTGATCTCACGGTATGTCACATGACGGTCTTACATTATCAATTCAGACACTGCATTAATGTTTTCCGACACAACAACATTTATGGGACGACCTGCACGAAATTCATCGTCCAAAGAAGACCGTCCAAGTTTGAATTCACTATACCAACGATATACTTTTCGATGGTGTTTCATCACCATATAAAGAATTCAGCTTGTCGATGCATTTTTATTGAGATAATCTATGCCGAAAGTTATGAAAAATAATTGCACGGAAATGTTCGCGAGTTAATTCCATTTTTCGCTGTCGTAAAATTTTCAAATTACTGCCAACTTTAGAAATAGCGACCGGATAATAAAACTGTCAAGATAAATATACCGTCTAAAATGACAAACTTCACGATGCAATCAGATCGGAGGCAACACTGTTAGTGTTGCCTGTTCCCGAAATATAAACGGCTACTCTCGTAGCAGTCTTTGTACTTTACACATTAATCAACTTAATTCCAGCTCTCCGCCTTATTGCAGAAATTGTGAAATGCAGACTCAAATACGTAGGCGTTCTATTAATTAATGCGTTAAAGTTACTTATTAATTAACCCCTGTAAATAATACCATCTGCAGAAAACATAATTTCAAATCAATAAAAGAGCTTAAAATATTATAGTAATTTATTTTTACCTCGTTCACAATTGAAAGAAATCTGATTATTAATAGCTATTACGTGTGAACAATTACAATGCTGAATATGTGGTCTAAATTGGACAAACTAACGATGTAGAATTCGATGCATTTAAAAAGTTCCGGAATAGAAAAATTCCGGAACATTTTAAATGCTTCGCGTATAATAGATTAAACTTATACAAAATATTTTATTTCATAACTAGAATAAAACTATTTACTTATACACTGGAAGTGTTACAAATAAACACATAAGTATGTCTTATATTTCTAAAAGATATTTCAAACATATAATTTTTATCTACAATTTGTACGCATAAATACATTGCGTATATCTATCTATATTTCAAATGTTAAAAAATATAATTGTAGCAAAACAAATTACTGCTGAAATTCATACATCTCTATAATAACGAACATTGAAGAAAAAAACACCATCTTGCACTGTCCGCCTGCTCTAAGAACCGCATTATTAGGCGAACCCTAGACAACAGTTTCCTTCTAAACAAAACAAATGTGCAATATAATTTTTACTCAAAATTTAGCTTAAAATTAAACCCATATAGGTATTTCAAAAACAAAAATGGACTCTTATTAAATAACGTAAATTTGCTGCTAAGATTCGAGAAGTTTGTCAGCAGCTTATTACGCCATTGTGACCCATATCAACAAAAATAAGGGAAAAACACATTGCAGGCTTAAAAATAGATATACTGCATAATTTATTAGGCCTCATAAATATCAAAGTACTCAACTAAATATAAAAAAATTATACACGGTTTACAAATATTTAACCGTTCTTATCTATTGTCTGCGTCTGCGTACTGAAAACCCTTCTTAAGAGAGATAGTATTTATTCACATTTATTATCTTCTAGACCCCTTACACATCTTTGAATCACGCGCCGCTAACCGAATGTTTATTGTGCCAAATCTAGTCAACTACTTGACCAGTGTAATATCTGTTTCATAACTATTATTTTTGAGTAGTTCGTCTTCGAAATGTACCATATATACTCGTATGCCAAGAAGGTGCTAACGCCTAAGCGTTTAAAATATTTCCTCATCAGTAAAATCTTTTATCGATAGAAAAATCCTAACTAAGGCAACCAGCGGCGTGTGCACATGTCATTGCCAGTAGTAATAGTAAACAACTATATTTGCCAACAAAGTTATAACTACAGCGCATTTCACCTAATTCCAGGGCTCCTCAGGCAGTTTTATTGCTTGTTCTAAGTAGATAAAGTGATCCACATCTTCTTTACTCTTTTATTGATAATTATATTATTTTGTATATCTTCAGGTAATCTTTTCATAATGTTTACAGTCTTCAGATTTCATATTAGCTTCTCTTTTCTAAATTTTACTTTATTCGGGTCAACAGATCTTGTAGTCCTTGCTGTGTGTTTGCAACTACTATTACATCATCAACCTATGTCAAATTGTTTGACGGTTACGTCACTTTAGAGCAATTGCAGCAGGCGATATTTTTTATCCAATATATTTCGTAGATACGTTCCAAAATAGAGAATTTATTTAAAAATTCTTTAAACACTTCAACACTCCGAAAAAAAGACCTGTAAATAAATAGATAGCCAAGGACACAAATTGTACTTAATTTCTAAGTGTCCGCAATTTAATTTTTTTGTCGACACTTTTAAACTGGTTTCGATTACCTAGTTTGACAGAAAAGGAAAAAATACAATTCCATGCCACCGTTTGAAGTTCAAATTGCAAAATCTCGTTCACACCGCAATTACGGATATCTTAAAACTTGTTTTGTTTCGTTTGCTTTTGTAATAGAAAAAGCTCTTCCATCTGTACTAGTCCATAGGAAAAAAGACGCAAAATGAAACTGGACCTATATTAGATCAAATCGGAATATGTACCTGTTTATTCATTTAAAGATTTTGCGTGGCGTTGATTGAAATGACGCCGAAATAGTTTTACTTATAATTGCCTTTACTTAAGTATTATGCATATAAAATATCCATTTTTAATAGTCTATTATATAAAAAACACGTAATTTCTTAACGAGATATAATCTTTTTAATGGACAATGTACGAGATATCATAAGTATCTGAACGCAATCGCTGTTGCCGTCGTTATATAACAAATATTTAATACGGTTACGACTTTACTATCGCCAGAACGTGTAAAAAATATCTTTAATTCTTTCCTTGACATGGATAATGTGACTGTATGAGATTTGAACTTCTAAATAGATTAAGAAAAAACAAATATCCTGGTAAGCGAGAGGTTTAAACGCCGACTACTGTATATGGTAGATAATATATTTAATATAAAATTAATTTCTCCACTGTTCTGTGTAATTAGTGCATACCGAGACAGTTTAATTTAATAGAAAAATTATATATGTGTGTCCTTATTCTGTGGTGCTTTATAGATAATAACTCGTTCTATCTAATGCATAGCGGGTATATCTTAAATCATAAACTCTGTGTTATGCACGACTGGTTTAATATAACAATGTTCCTTTTGATTTTTCTATTTTTCTTTATATAATCTACACTTAACTTGCATTAATTTTCTCGATTGTTATATTATAGTGTCGTAAATTTTGATTAATAGAATCCAATACACTTACGACGAAAGGGAGGGGGAAAGCCGATACTTGTTCTAAAACTAAACCAAATGTTTTAGAGTCTTTATTGTTTTCCATAATTAATGAATAGAGATAGTTGGTTCTGGCGGCGCTCAGTAACTCGCCCGGTACGAGTTCAGCTGGCATCGGGCGGAATAATTTTATTTATAGCTATATAGCGCAGTTATCCATTAGTTCACTCAAATTATTTCTAGAGTGGATATCGCTGATTCAACCAAAAACACCGGTTGCAAGGAATATATGAAACTATTAAATAATTACATCGATATCCTGATTTAATATAGCGTTACAGTTCAGTAAAACGTGATGCTTGCACTATGAACATAATACTATAAATTAGTTTAGTACTTATGAAAACCAAAAACTATTGAAGTAAAAATATTACTAAAATAAGTTTTAATTTAAAATCTAGATGTAAGTTTCATACATATGTCCTGCACACATAGGATTCTACTTTGATCTTTTATGGCATTGTACATCTAGTTTTTTAAATTAAAACTTATTTCATGAAAAAGTAAAGAGTTTTAGAAGGTAATTTTAATGGAGCCTGCGGTCGATTAACTAGATTACCGAAGGTTGATATATAACCCCTTGCCACAATAATTTTCGTTTTCTGTATACGTATTTCGACAACTAAGTTATCATCATCAGCAGATAATTAAACAGTGTCGCACCTGGAAAACTACGGCAAAAATACCCGTACGAAAACAAATTCCGCACGCGATCCGTACCGCTAAAAGCCAAAACGTAAACTGTGCGGAATTTGTTTTCGTACAGATATTTTTACCGTAGTTGTCCAGGCGCGACACTGTTTAATTATCTGCTGATGATGACAACTTAGTTGTCGAAATACGTATACAGAAAACGAAAATTATTGTGGCAAGGGGTTATATATCAACCTTCAGTGATAAAGAGTCCTATTTCAATAAGGAACTTAATAGTTTACAAAGCACGGGATTGCAAACGACAAGTGGAATCAGAGAGACACAGAGAAAATTTAAAAATCATTTATAAAATTTAACTTATTATTATTTATTTATTATTTTTTAAATGTAAAACTGACCGTCTCTATTGATGAATAAATAACCATATGTAAAATGAGATCGACGCAATTCCGCTGTTTGTGGCATGCACTCCATTAAGTTTCCTGCCGATCCAAGAATTGATGTAGGCTTCGGGCCAAAGAATTTCTACTGTACTCTATCTTAACTTATTTCTTGCATGTTAGCCTTAGGGGAAACAACTTTTCACAACATCAAGCATAAGATAACGAGCTTTTCTATAACAGCCCTTTAAGGACCAATACCTATTTAAATCAACTTAATTTTTTGCAAGTACATACAGTTTGCCATGTTAGACATGTTAGAACTATTAGAACAAACTTGCTATATCGGAAAATCTAAATCTTTTTAGTAAGCACATTAGTCATCAAAGTTATCTGGATACCATCATACTAGATGGACAAAGTTAGACATCATATTGTATTACCAATATCAAATGACCTCAACAGGTCGTTTGATATTGAAACCGCTTAGATTTAATTTGGCAACGTTATAGTTGCTTCATCAACGTAACTGGAAATAATTGTGGATCAATAATTAGTTAGCCTAGACAAGAATACACAAACTTTTTGGAAAAAACTTGTTTTATCTTTCAAGATATTCTCATTGTACATTTAGCTCTCCAATATTCAAGTCTATCATTCTTTCAGAAAAGTAAATGTTCGAAATATACGCTAGTTTAAGTAACTGACTCCTCATTTGACCAAAATGGAACTATCGAGCAGTTATCGGATGTGGAAAAAGAAGTCTGAGTACGCCAAATCTTGCGAATAAGCTGGATGCAGAAGCAGTTCGAAATGTAATTCATGAATTTTCACGGCTTATTCTTTAAATTTGGTGTCTTGTTTTATACTCCATTGTGCAGTTGATCTAAATATGAAGTAATAGATAACAAGAAACCTACTGCAATCACAAAAGATAAAAGTCATAACCTTTCAAATCTTCAAATCAAAGATATAGTTTTTTTTTAGAGCATTCGAGACAGCCGCAGTCCATTCTTTCGAGTATTGGTTCCTTTCAGGTATATAATAGTATATCTAAGTTACGTCAATAGCTACTATTCGGCGCCAAAGATTATTTTGAACTGTTCATATTTGTGGATCATAAGCAACAAATATGGCACTTATCTTGCACCTATTTTTATTATTATTCATTATACAAAATCGAAACTACTGACCCTCATAAAATGTGTAGAGCCTCTGCTAGTTCGTTTAATTTTATATAACAGTTATTTAGCACCTCATCATGTGGTTTTCTTAATAATTTCTGGAGTACATACATCTTTTAGACGTTCACTGAACTGTTTATCAAATATAATGGGTCAGCCACGCCTAAACTCAGATGTCCATCATTTTATTGTTGTAATCGATTGAGACTGTTATATTTTATTCTTTAAAAATAAGAATTTAATCATTGATCAGTAGTCTGCTTTTTCCATGCTTCAAACCAAACTCAAAAAATTCACTTTCTATTTAAATAATAAGCCTCCTTTAAGTGGCAAGCGTCCTTCCGATCGGAATGAACGTGAAATTTGAGAGTTGTGTCATAATTCACGTTAATTACGTTCGAAGTTGAGAAATAAAGACTTTTTATTAGTGCTGCCCTCTCTCGTCAGACTCACTGATTCGCCTATTTCAGCAGAGAATTCATGTAGTCGGAAAATAATTTAAAAATGTTTTTACCGCTGGAAATTATGTATATCCTCTTTAATTGAAATTAGACCAACGTTTATGCGGATAAGACAAAAACTTTTGGATTTCTGACAATAATTTCGTTTACTATTTCGCGAACTTATCTTATTATTAATTATGAATCAAAAATTTAATAATAATTAAAGTTTACATGTTGCATGGTACCAATTCTTGCCATTGAGAGGTGGAAAGTAAGAAAGTGATTCACTTCCAAGGTAGCAGGATTTCATCTATTTTGTGAGATAACTACCTTGAAAATCTTCTGCAAATCGACAGGTTGTTTCCCAAAAAATGTCAACTGTCCAATTTCAAATAGCTACTTTTATTACTTTCGATATTACGACTGTTTAATTAACAGCATCTTGGAACGTTCCTGAATTTATTTTATTAATATACAACAAATACACCTAGAGTACCACACTACCTCTTAATTTGAATGTGTTTGTGGAACTGTCTCTCGTTTTTTACATTTACATTTAGGAAACTTCGCATATAATAAAACTTAAAAGCATTTTGCAAATGATAATAGTTGAACACTTAAAGAGATATCCTAAATTATGACGAACATAAAGTGATGTCGAGTAGGATGCAAGTACCTACGTAATCAATGTGAAAATTCTTCCACTTATACATTTGAATTAACCTCACTCAGGAACAAAAAGAAAATCAGATATACATTTGCTCTGACATCATGGCACAACAAAATCATCGCATGTGATGAAACTGGGCACCTGGGGGTCAAGCCGCTAATCAGAAATATTACAAAGAAGTCTTAATCAAGCTGATGTAAAGAGTCAGTTGGGGAAGAACGACTCGTGCATTCTGCACCAGGACAACCCACCAGCTAACACTGCCCTATCTGTGAAGCATTTTTTGGCAAACGGGCGCATTGCTGTGCTTAGTCAACCGTATTCCCTAGATCTCGCACCATGTGACTTCTACTTGTTCCCAAAAGTGCATTAATGGGAACATATTTTCAGTCTGTTGAAAATGTAAAAGCAAACACGGCAGAGTTCTTGAAGAAGCTGACAACCGATGAATTACAGCATTGTTTTGAACAATGAAAGACACGTATACAGCGGTGTATAGATAGAGGAGGAGAGTCTGTTGAAGGGCATAAACGTTAAATATAAGTTTATTTGCAATAAATAACGTTTCTCACACTAGTCTCATTATTTAATTGCCACACATCGTATTTAACAATTTTTATTAAACTATTAAATACAAAAACATAAAGGATTGCAATACAAGATTAAGATTTACAATTCTTAATTTCAGCTTGTGACAATTAATTTTACATTTTAGTTATATTCCAAGAACAAATAATTTTGCGGGATATCAAAAAAGAACCCATGACAATAAACAAATAAATCAATTATTTTTTAAAAATAAAGTTATATAAAAGGTACATTAATGCAAACTGTATTATTATATAACAAAACTTAAAGACTGATTGTCTGAAAAAGTTGGCTCCATTATTTCAAGTTGCTGATAAATGGATTCGTGAGTTCCAATATACCGGTACAATCATTAAAGCCGCACCACGTAGTGGATATCCGAAATCTGCCACTGTCGGAAATTGTTCAAAAAGACCATGCCGTGATGTTAAAACGCCATCCTTCGAAAACATCTGGAATAGTGGAGGCCGAAAACATTTCTAGAAAACGACGCAACATACATTTTGAATAAAAAATTGGTTATGAAAAAGTTGCTGCGAATATTCAGTGTTGATCAACAAATAGGCGAATGCAAATTTCTTTTTGTGTAAAGAGCATTTTCAAAAGAACAAGATGAACTTTAAGGGTCCATTTATCACCACAAATTAGACTTGCGTTTATCATTATGCGCCCTAAACGAAACAATAATCTAGACAGTAACACACAGTAATTCTCCTGCCCCAAAGAAGACTATTACTGTTCCGACTGCGGGAACGGCACTGGTTTCTATTTTCTGGGATGTAAAAAATATACTTGTTGCCGATTATCTTGCAGAAGGCCAAACTGTCACAGACACATGAGTTCTGTAGACAAATTAAAACAAAAAGTTAATGAAAAATTCTGGTTTAGCCAAAGAAAATCATTTTCGACCAAGACGATGTACGACTCCACGCAATTATTGCTTCTACAGCAAAAATTAACGAATTAAGCTTTGATTTATTGCTGTACCCACCTCATTTGCTGAATTAGTATCCTTTCCACGCCTGAAAAAATCTGGCAAATCAGAAATGTTTACCAGACAACGATGTTTAGGCTGCTGTGGATGCTTATTTTAGTGAATTTGGAGTCCTGAATTTTATGAAAGAACAATGACTTTAGATTGTCCCTGGTCTAGATATATTCAAGTGGCATGGGATATTGTGAAATAAAGGCCATTATAAAACATAAAACTTTTTTCTTTATTGTCATTCCACGGGCTCTTCAGTCCACCCTCGTATTACGTTGTCGTGTTTCTCATTGAGCACACTGTAGATATATTATTTGTTAAAATTACAGGTATTGTTTCTCAGATATTAATATAATGATTCGAAAATTGAAAATCAGGCCTGAGGCGTTGATAATTATAAAATTGAAGGTATATTATAGAAGGAATGTGTATTTCTTATTGAACACATGTAATCATCTAACACGTACGGGTAATAAACGATATAAACGTAACGGCAACCCATTCAGCTATCACTGAACTTGCAGAATTTAAGAATAATATCGCGTACATAATTCACCTGAATTTAATGCACAAGTTCGTTCAACCGAAAACAGATTCTTACTCAATCTCAAATCCGTATATTAAATTACAAAGTTTACACGTTTATGAGCAGGTGGCAACAATTTTGTTACCTACCTACAAATTTTGCAAGAACAGTCCGAAAAAAAAAATGAGAGAAAGAGAGATATAGAATACATTTAGAACAAGCAATGTGCACATTATCGACACACATAACTATTTCGAGAAATGAACGATTAGTGAAAAGAAAAAAAGTAATATCCGACTTAAGCCGAAATCGAGGTTTTCAAAATTTTTCGATCTCAATCTGTGTAATCTAATTTCTCAATTGAATCGGATCGCAACACGAACTGGCGTACGTATTAAACATTGTATGTATGTAACCGTACAAAAAATATGTATGTTATAGCGACAGCAGTGGTGTCAATTTTGCTAATGGCGTTACAATCACCAGATTTACATATTACGATTACGATATTGGACACGGAATGTTGACGAACTAAAACGTTACGAGGCACACAGGATTACAAGACGACTGAAATTTACATTAGAAAGGACAATATCGCTGTGGGGGTATTTGCATCGAGAGAAATTTATGACAAAGTTCAATTTTTTTCCCGCAAAGCTAATTAAAATAAAATCGATTTAAATAGTTACTAGACAAATATTTGTATGGTGTGCTTCGAAATAAAATTTGACAAGATTACTTATATTTTCGCAATGATGTATAATTATATACAACAAATAAACAGTTTGAGTTTAGGCAGGGATTAGACACCAAGGAAGTCCTTCTTGCAACACAAGCTCTTATGCAAAACTGTTATGATCAAAAGGGGAAAAGTGGCGCTTTCCTTTATAGGTTGCAAAAAGACATAGTGTACGTACATACATAGTAGGGATGATAGTGTATATCAAGCACTATTAAGAATTTTGAGACATATGGACATAGACCAAGAAGACATTCGATGAAAGGTTATATTTAAGTCAAACAGTCCAAGCCAAGATTAACGGAGATACAACATACATCATCGATATAATATACAGGGAATTTCGACAAGAATGCGTTCCTTCACCTCCACTATTCAATGTTTATTAGAAAAGATGTCAAAGCGAATGGAGTATGGGTCAACAATGTGCACTACGCTGACAACACTTTCAGTTATTAATAACGTCGAGGATCTTCGACATATTTTCAATATAGTAGGAGAGAACAGTGAAAGAATTTTTCTGAAAATTAATACCAAATATCAAAATTTATGGTTACTACTCAAAAATTTTGTACCTTCGGAAACGGTAACCTAACATGCAAGAGGCTCCAAATTGATCGTGCGAACAAATTTAGAAGCCTCGAAACATGGCTTAGAGAGGATTGAACACCAAATTTGGAAGTAAAATGCCTCATAGAGAATGCTCGCAGTGCATTCATGAAACTGAAAAAATGTTTTAAGGAATGCAGACTTCAATTTAGAGAAAGATTTATAAAACGTTATTTTTGATCAGTCTTGTTGTATGGAGTAGAGGGTTAGACATTGAAAGCGACCATAATAAATAACCTCGAATCCTTAGAAATGTGGATATAACGCAAAGTACTCAAGTCGTTTAAAAAAAAAATAGACAATAGTGTTATGAAAATGTATATATTGTCAACAAAAAGCATAGTTTCAAAGGAAAAGTAGCGAAAGACAAGTATGTGTGCACGTTTATAGAACAAGACCGGAATAAGTGCAATACTTTATTCATTTGAATAATAATAATAATAATAATATTTATTAAGTTACCCAACAGAGATTATTACTCCAAAACGGGTAACAAACAATGAAATGCAAAAAAAAAATAAACAATAGTTACATTGTGAAAATGAAATATGTATCTTAAAACAAAATATATTTTTATAAATAGTTTTCATAACAAATCGTACTGCAGATTGTTGAAATTCACGGCCGAATGAACCAAAGGGGCCTTCATCAAAATATTGGTCCTTGCCGTAGGGACATAAATCAGTTGATTCGCCCTAGATCCCAGGCGTGGAACAACGAAATAAACACGCGACAGTAAATCTGGCGTATCAACCCTCCCAGTAACGACACTCTGCATAAATAAAGCGCTAAGAGTTTTTCTCCTATCAGACAGCGATACGATGTCATGTCGCTCCAACAACTCGTTGTAATTCACTCCACGGACAGGATATCGACCATCACATTTAAATGAGAGGTATTTCAGAAATTTGCGTTGTATCTGTTCCAGGAGGCTAGTTTGAGATTTGTAGATGGGGTACCAGACTATAGATGCATATTCCAGTTTGGAAACGACATGAGCAAAGAAAGGGGTCTTCGAAGTGTCCATATTATGAAAGTATCGGCATATGCGAATTATAAAACCGAGAAATCTGGAAGCCGCAGCCGTCACACCAAGAACATGACCGGAGAAAGTAAATTTCTCGTCAAATATTACCCCAAGATCTCTGATCGAGGACTTACGAGAAATCGTAACGCCGCCAATTGAGTAACAGGATTCTATTCTAGAAATCCTTCTAGAGTAATACACTAGGAAACACTTCTCAATGTTTAAACTTAAGCGGTTACACAAGGACCAGTTATAGATTTTGCTGACATTGGCCTGCAACAGATCAACGTCGGACAGCGAGTCAATTCGATGAAAGATTTTAATATCGTCGGCGTAAGCCAAGACCGGGCAGTCGATAGACCTAATCAAGTCATCCACAAAAATATTAAACAAAAGTGGTCCAAGATTAGACCCCTGTGGAACACCGGAGGAAGAATGAAAAAACCGAGACTTAAACCCATTGTAATAAACATAATTCATTCTATTGCTCAAATACGATTGGAACAGCTTCAACAGCGATCCACCGATACCAAAGGAACTCAGTCTACACAGCAGAAGTCGATGATCAATTAAGTCAAACGCACGGGAAAAGTCCATATAAATGACGTCCAATTGACTACCAGCATCGAGAGATTGAGCGATCTCCTGGGATATAATGGCCAAGTTAGTTGTTGTAGACCGTTGAGTCGTAAAGCCATGCTGTGCGATGGACAGATGTGGTCTGGTGCTAACAGACACACGCCTATAAAGCAGCATTTCAAATATTTTAGCAAAAGTGGAGATCACTGCGACAGGTTTATAATTCCGGACATCAGACTTGTCCCCCCCTTGAATACAGGTGATATCCTAGCGACCTTCCAGACATCCGGAAACACGGACGCGCGGATGGCCTGATTAAAAATTTTGCACAATGGACGGCCAAAACATGGGCACGGTCTCTCACCAGAAAACAGGGAATGCCATCTTCACCAGCGGTCCACTTATTTTTTAACCTCTTAATACTCTGGGCAACCTCAGCCGGAGAGAAAGATAATATACTCAGAGGAGGAAGACCAGACACCAAATCAGGCAGTGCAGAATCAGCAGATGCAGGCAGGAAAGTTCCAGAAAAGGCTGTAGCGAATGCGTTAACAATATCCTCTGGGTGAGTATACTCATTAGCAGTATCATGAAGTTTGCCAGTATTCTGGGAACACCCTATCTGATTCGAATAAACTGCGAAAAGAATTGTGGATCCTCGATCAAGCTACACTCCGTCCTGCGAACGTACGACTCATGGACGAAACCAATGCCCCTTCTGACCAACCCACGCAATTGCTGGAACTCCACCCGGTAGTAATCATGCTGCGTGGACTTCCACTTTTTATGATAGTACGACTTCAATTTAAAGTTCCTTTTGATGGTAGAAGAGAACTAAGGAGGATGATGATGACCACGAACAGAACGAGACTTAGGGACAGAACAATCCAATATACCATACACCCTACTGTAGAAAGCCTGAAGAGTTTCGTCCACACTCCCCCAACCATCCAGAAAGGACCAATCCGACGCAGAGAAGTCAAGATAGAGCTGCCGGAAGTCAGCCCTGCGAAAATTGTACCTAATGTTATTATTGGTAGGGAAAATGGTTGGTCTGGATGACTTAGCATTAGGTAAAGTAATATCCAAGGCAGGATGATGAGCGTCCTCAGGAAGAAGCGGCAGTGAATCGTGTAGAACCTCAATGTTGCTCGTAATATTAGACAGAACTAGGTCGAGCGTTCTATCATTCAAATTAAGAACATTATTAAACTGGCGTAGACCCATAGATCCCACAAAAGACATAAATAAACTAAGCTTTGGATCGTAAGAACCCGCATCAAAAGCAAGATGAGGAAAATTGAAATCACCGACCAAGACCACATGCCTATCCGAGACGAAGACCTCAAGTAAATCAAAAAAATTTTCTAAAGAATCGTAGTCCAGGCTAGGAGGAATGTAAACCAAGACTAAGTAGTAATAAAACTGAGCCTCAACCATAACCTTTGTAATCAATAGATCAATTAAGGGTGATGCCATATCAAATGTTAAGGTATCGACGACTTCGTAAGTAATATTATTTGAGAAGGCCATCATAACACCGCCACCCAAAGATCTGCCGATGACGAAAGAAATTCGGCGGTAGAAATCCATTTACATAGCAAGTCTCAGTGAAAAGTAGAATGTCGAAAGAGGAGGAACTGCTAGCAGTAAGCAACGCATGAGTCTTACTACGAAGACCACGAACGTTTTGATAGTAGATATGTAGAGGAGAGCATCTGTTGGGATTAATCAGTTTAAAACGGGCACTATTCGAGGGGCACCATGAACGTACTTCAATCTAAGATTATCCTCACCGCCGCTCTTGCGCCTTTTGAGCTCCTCTCTAACGCTTCTACAAAGTTTTTGCTGAAACGGCGTACGAACTCGTGAAATCGAGACGTTAGCGTACTTCTCAGAGCCCGCAAGCAATTTAGATCCCTTAAGTACCTGCAGAACTACATCAGTAGAAGCGAGACTAATCCTCAAGGGCCTTTTAGAATCAGCATTTGTGGCATCAAACCTACCAAGTCTGCCAAATTCAAAATCCGAAACGGAAACACCAAGAAAATCAAAAATTTCGGTGGCAGCTTTGCGCTCGGACGCCACACGCTGACTTTTGGAATCATTTGCAGTCTCAGGAACACCGAAAAGAATAATGTTGTTCTTACGCCTTTCCCGTTCAGACACCTCCAGAACAATTTCTTCGGTTGCGAGTAAGGAGTTAACTTCACTAGGCTGCGGGATAATGGGCACTGATTTCAGGATTTTGATCTCTTCCTGTAAAGCAAAAATAGCTGCCTTCAAGCTGACCAGGTCGCTAGCAAACTTCGAACAATCCCTGCAGGTCCAGTACAAGCCGCAGTTAGAGTTGATCTTCTTAACCTCATTCCTCGTCAATTCCACACAGGAAGTTTTAAATGGTTTCTTGCAGACAGCACAATTAATATAGCTATCATCTTTGTTTATAGAAGCGTTACAGCAAGAACAATTCATAATGTAATGTAGGTGTTAAATGCAATAAGTATTTGAATATGTTCAGAGAAAAACGTGTAGGAATAACACAAGGTCACTCTTCTGCGTCAGCGGGGTCCGTCGCGACGACTATGAGACGAACAGGACTGGACCAACGGAAACATAAAACACAAAAGGATTACAAAGGAGAACAGTATATTATAGAAAAAATAAAGAAAAATATTACTGGAAAAAGTCCAGAGAAAAAGTAACGGAGAAAAAGAAGAAAAGAAAAAAGGAAAGTTATACTCGGAAAGAGTAAACAATCTGTACACAAATAAGAATAAACGTAATATAAAAAAATAGATAAGTAAGACAGTAGAATATAGAGACAAAAAACTTTTATGGATAGATAAAGGACAACGTTACCTATCACGTGATATAAAATTCACTACAATATGCACATTAAAAACCACCGAAAACACAAGTAAGAGCCAAATACACGTGCGTTAACTATGTGTAACTATTTATATAGTTATATTGAATGTAATGATAGGTGGGAGTAGAAGAGATGAAAGAAAATCTTGCATCTCCAAACTACCCAACAGCAACCGTAATGCTCCATTGACTCATGACCCATTACCCATATATGAACCCCTCCACCATCGACTTACACCAGTTTCAGTGCAGTAGTTCAGCCCCGAAGATGTCCCATACAAATGGGTACGAAACGTCGGCAGATATACAAGTGACGCGGTTCCATCCCGGAAGCCCAAAAGCAGATAGCATGGACCAAGACCGCGGAAGTCTACGTACCACATTAACCAACCTCTACGGGGAGGATATCCAGAAGAAAACCAGAGAACTTGGAAAACCACAAGTGAAATTGGTAAGTCTTATTTGTTCCTTAACATTTTTACTTAGATGTCGTGATTATAAAATTGTTCCTAAATTCTTACAAATCAAACACCACATCATCTCTTCTTCTGCCAGATCTATATATCAACGAGCTGGTCTCGCATTAGTTCGAGAACGCATCAAACATACCAGACGTAATCTTAATTCCCTTTCTAATAAACTCCTTCACGTACATTTACAACTTGCCTCTATTTTAACTCAACCTGATTAGAATCTTCTAGACCGCATAACCTTTCAACAAGCGGAAAACACCAAATACCATATTACCCAAAGGCACATCCGTAAGTTCCAGACCTTAGTAGCCAAACTCGACAACATAATACTTCTATGTCACACACTGTCATCAACCTCTCTAAATGACCCATATCCACTGATAAGGCTTCCGTTCTTTCCAAAGGGCCCAATTTTGCTCCTACTCTCAAATACATCCCTACGGAAGACATCATTATTGGCATAGAATCCGCTCTTGTCAAAATTCCTCCGGGTATCGCCGATCCCATCCGTTTCGGAACTCCAAAAATCCTCACGCAGGCCAAACCACCGAAATCTAATCTTCAAAGATCCGAGATTCTAGCCCACAAAGTTCTGAAATCTGACCCCACCATCGTTGTACTCAGAGCTGGTAAAGGTAACGCCACTGTTGTCCTGGACAATGACCAGTACGAGCTTAAAATACAAACTCTTCTCCAGGACGGTTCGTATAAACTTCTTAAGCGAAATCCCACCTCACGAATGCTCCATTGTATCCATGTACCATTATAACAACCATCAAAACTCCTTTCTCCCTACCGATTCTCAAGCAACCTTATTATCCAGCGACTCCAAAGCCTCAAAACTGTATGGCCTCCAAAAAATTCACAAACCCAACATTCCTCTGCGTCCTATAGTGAGTACAATAAACAGTCCCACTTATAAATTATCTAAATATCTCTTGAAGATTCTCAAACCTGACACCGGCAATAATGATTCCTTTATCAAAAATTCCAAACATTTTGTCCAAAGACTAAATGGCCTAACGGTAGATCCTCATGATCTACTAGTTAGTTTTGACGACAAATCCTTATTTACCAGAGTCCCTATACCCGACATTATCCAAATAATCCGTAAAATCCTTTCCACTAACAACCAACCTGATGATTTGGCCAATCTGGCGAATACTTGTTTAACCTCCACCTATTTTCAGTTCCGTGGTAATTACTACCAACATGTATCGCGTGCAGCCATAGGGTCTCCTCTCAATCCTGTTGTCGCAGACATTTTGACTCAGGCATTCGAACAATAAATCCTACACTCCTGTAACCAAAAACCAAAATGTTGGTTCAGATACGTGGATGACACCTTCGTTATTTGGCCTCATGGTCGGGATTCATTGAACAACTTCCTTGTTTTCTTAAATTCCCAAGACGATTCCATAAGTTTCGCCAAGGAGTTTGAATTTGAAAGATCCTTTCCTTTCCTTGACGTCTTGGTAACTCGTCATCTGAATGGTTCACTAGGACATTCAGCGTACCGCAAACCCACACACACTGACCAGTATCTTAATGCCCTCTCCCATCATCATCCCGCCCAGAAACAGGACGTTATCAATTCCTTAGTCCAAAGAGCTGTCAACATATCTGACCAGCATTCTATATCCCAGGAATTAAGTCATGTTACCAAAGCTCTTATACATAATAATTTCTCCAACCATAATATTCAACGAACCATAGATCGACATCTTAATCCCAAAATCCTACAACTTAATACACAGCTTACAACATCTCACCCCCTCTCTAAAGCCCACCTACCCTATATACAAGGTGTTACTGACCGCATCAGTAGGATTCTTCTCAAAAATAACATCAAAACCATCTTCAAACCCCATTCCAAATTATCTGACCCTTTTTTCGTAAAAGACCATGTTTCTTTAGAATCTCCTGGTTTGTACAGGATTCCTTGCTCATGCGGCAGGGTATATATTGGTGAAACAAAGCGGTCTGTCGGCACTCGTGTTTCTGAACATGAGAGTTGTACTAGGTTACTGCGCATAGCCGGTTCTGCACTGGCCGAGCGTACGCTGGAAGACGGGCACCATATTCAGTTTCATTCATCCAAGATCCTATCCGGCACTGACCATTACTATGGTCGCAAAATCCGTGAAACTATAGAGACCTCTAAGCACCCCAAATCTCCAAACTACCCAACCGCAACCGTAATGCTCCATTGACCCATAACCCATTACCCATATATAAACCCATCCACAATCGACTTACACCAGTTTCAGTGCAGTAGTTCAGCCCCAAGATGTCCCATACAAATGGGTACGAAATGTCGGCAGATATACAAGTGACGCTTTTCCAGCCCGGAAGCCCAGAAACAGATAGCATGGAAGAAAAGTTGGTAAAGAATTAAACAACGCAGTTGTAGTTTACCAACAAAGTTTTTCCAGGAGAAGAGAAATTTCTACAAAAAATCTACCAAGCAGAGTATAAACCAATTTTATCATATGGATATGAATCATGGGTATTGACATAACAAAAGAAAAATAAGAATCTCGCTATTAAGATTATCCAAAAAGTATAAGAGAAGTGCAACAGGAGTGATAAAGGCCGAGGTATGATATACTGTTGTACTATTTTTTAAATGCAAAACATAAAATTGTCATAATCTAAAAAAGAACGACATTTATTAAAAATAATATATTATTTCAAGAACATAGATATTACTCATAAAATATTCTTCATTCGGTCATAACATAAATTCGTTTTACATTTCATAATCTTCCAAAAAATATTGTGAAGCTTTTGTTCTTTTATTTACCCTTTCTTTTCTTCTAAGCCTTATACAGGGTCACTTGGTTCAACTCATCAATTTTACGAAATCAAGTTTTATAATTATTATGTCTTATTCGACTAGATAAATGATTGCCTAAGTGTGTTAAATCCGGTGTTTTTTTTAAATACAATTCATCATCTGATAGTTATGCAAATAATTGATGAAAAATGACTACAATGTCTTTTCTCAAAAATTATTACATGAAAAAATATGGCATCTTAAATAATCCATTGTAACACGTGAGATTGCTGAGATGACACAGATATCATATGGAAGTGTATTTACTATCCTTCATGAAAAATTGAGCATGAAAAAGGTTTTTTCCAAGTGGGTGCTGCGATTACTCTCGATGGAACAAAAACAGCAACGAGTCGATGATTCAGAAAGCTGTTTATCGCTATTTACTCGCAACAAAAAAGATTTCTTGCGTCGTTACGTGACCATGGACGAAACATGGATACATCACTACACTCCAGAGTCGAAGCGGCAGTCATCTGAGTGGCGCACAGCTGGCAAAAGCCGTCCGAAACGTCCGAAAACTCAGCAGTCAGCTGGCAAAGTCCTGGCGTCAGTTTTTTGGGATACACATGGAGTGATTTTCATTGACTACCTCGAAAAAGGTAAATCGATCAACAGTGATTATTATATTGACTTACTGGTGCTTTTGAAGGAGAAAATCGCAAAAAAACGACCGCACATGCAGAGAAAAAAAATCCTTTTTCATCAAGATAATGCACCCTGCCACAAGTCGATGAAAACAATGGCAAAATTGAACGAATTGGGTTTTGATCTGCTTCCCCACCCCCCATATTCGCCAGATTTAGCCCCCAGTGACTACTGGCTCTTTGCTGATCTTAAAAAAATGCACCAGGGAAAAAGATTTGGCTCAAATGAGGAGGTCATCGCTGAAACTGAAGCTTATTTTGAAGCGAAAGATAAATTTTTTTATAAACATGGTATTGAAAAATTGGAAAAGCGTTGGAACCATTGTATCACCCTAAAAGGTGTTTATGTTGATGAATAAAAAAAAAATTTTGCAAAAAAAATGTTGTTTTCATTGTTAGTCTCGGGACTTATTGATCCATGTGTTAATATTGCCACCCTTATAGCAATTTTAACTGGCTGAGAGTGAATTTCAATAAATTTATTAGGATTTTCTGTCGTCTAACCTACATATTTAAGCAATTAATACTATTTATACTAATAATACTCATAAGAACTTTTTGAACTCAGGTCAGCATGAGATTGGATGCCACGAACAACATTCTCAGTTAACAGCATAGACCGAGCTGTTGATTTTTCATTGTAAGTGCAATGTTTCTTGATAAAATATTGCACAATTCACTGTTTATATTAGAAGGTTTTTAAGTAATCAAAAGCCGACTTTAATGAATGAACCTATGTTCCATCCCCATTGTGTTCTGCTTCGCAAATAAGTTTTCAAAATAAAAGTATCTTATTCAAGTTGAAACACTCTTTGAGAATCAAATTGATATAAAACCTACAATACATCTCGTAGAGGTATATTAATAATAATAAATCTTTACTGTCTAAGAGAATTTTCAGATTATAGGTTAAACAAATGAAAAGTAAATATAAACATATAAAATAATTATAAAAAATGCAGCAAAAAAAAGTTAAATTCTAAACCAAGCAACTAAATAGTTATACGAGGATAGTTTGACAAGTAGTGAGAATGACACATAGGTGGCGCTCCAATTGGTAAAAAAATGCACTGTAATTTAAGTTGCCTATTTATATGTATACATTCCGATATTTAGATAAATCGGTTGATTAGTTTATTTTTGACAGCTGATTAAAAAAGAAGCAACACGTCGTTTTGTTAAAATGGAAAAAGCAGAGTATCGTGCGGTGATTAAATACTTCGTAATTAAGGCTATGGAAGCTACCGAAATAAAAGATGAGTTACGGGGAACATTAGGTGAATCTGCTCCGTCATCCGCCACAATAAGTAGATGGGTAAATGAATTTAAACGTGGTAGAACAAGCTGTGTTGATGAAGCGCGCTCTGGAGCACCCAAAATCGTGACTTCTAAGGAAATGATTATAAAAATTCCATAATATAATTACGCAAGATCGACGACTCAAAGTGAGAGAGATAGCAGACATAGTAAATATTTCAACAGATCGCGTACACCACATTTTAACGAAAGAATTGGGCCTTTCCAAGCTTTCGGCAAGATGGGTGCCGCGATTGCTTACGACTGATCAAAAGTTCACTCGTTTGCGCATTTCCAATGAGGGTTTGGACCTTTATAAGCAGAATACGGTTGATTTTTGTAGGCGATTTGTTACTTGCGATGAAACTTGGATAAACTACAGTACACCAGAAACTAAACAACAGTCGAAACAATGGTTAGAACGTGGTTCTGCACCTCCAAAGAACGCGAAATCCACTTTATCGGCAAACAAGGTGATGGCATCCATTTTTTGGGATTCAAAGGGCATTTTGCTCATTGATTACCTTTAGAAAGGTGCCACAATAAACGGACAATATTATACAGAACTTCTACAAAAATTAAATGTTGAGATTCGTGCTAAACGGCCAGGTATGGCAAAGAAAAAGATTCTGCTTCACCAAGACAACGCTCCCTCGCATACCAGCACAGTTGCGATATCCAAAATCCACGAGTTGCATTTCCAATTAGTACCGCATGCGCCTTATTCGCTGGATCTAGTCCCTTCCGACTTCCACCTTTTTTCCAAAATTGAAATCGGCACTAGGTGAAAAGAAATTTTCGTCTATCGACGAGCTTATCATCTTCGTAAATGAGTATTTTGCAAGCCTTCCGGAATCGCATTTTAGAGATGGCATAAGGGCATTGGAGCACCGTTGGAATAAATGTATTGCTCTTTTAGGAGAATATATTGTAAAATAAAAGTTATTTTATTTTTAAAAAATTCGTTTTTCTCTTCCATTCTCACTACTTGTCAAACTACCCTCGTATATTAATACTGTTGTACTAGACACAGATTCTAAGTAATAAGCTAATACATAGTAATGTTAATGTAATATTATCAGAATTCAAAAAAAAATATTTGAAATAAGTTTATCAGCAATGCGACATATTAATATTATAGGCGCTCTGTGTAAAACATTGGGCCTTGCCGCCGTAAGGTGGAATGTGCTTTCATAACTGGCAGAAATCCTAGGAACGCGAAAAGCCACTATGTTAAAAACAAAAAATATAAAGAAGATACCGTGTACATTCTACATTCTTGGTAACACGAAACAAGCATAAAACCTTTACAGTATAATTAAAAAAAGTAAGATAACTGCAAAGAAGAAATAAAGCATTAAATCTAGTTATGAATGATGTATGTGTGTACGTATATATAGTATGTATACACACATACTGCAGGACCTAACAATTTTCTAATTAATACCTACTTTAACCGCACATTCCAAACAAAATACGGCAAAGAACGAAGAATCTAGACACACGAAATATACACAAGAATATTTAAATGATTTACTCATGAGTAGAATAAATGCTACAATTTATAGTAATCATTGTAATTCATTTAAATTTAGTTGGAATTTTTTAGAAATACATTGAAACTTATTCTAATGAATTTGTAATATCGAAAAGCAGAAAGCATAACGGAACTATTTTAAATATTACTTAACTCATTCTATTTGTAATTTTCAATTATTTTTCTTATTGTTAATCATGCACGTAAATAGCTACCTAATGAATAAGTAGGGAATTTCTAGTTTTTTTAAATATTTTGTTCTCATATGTGCTTTATATACTTTACATTATTAAATAAAACGAATCTTATTTATTGCAGAAAATATTCTTATTGATACGCTTCCATTTTCTGGCCGACTTTATGTTTTACATTTTCAATTTGTTTTATAGAAATACTAAATCTACTTAATTTCAGTTCAACTCAATTTGTTACGTTTTTTATGTTTCCTCATATACGTGTTGATATTGAAGAATAATAATCGAGTAAAATAGTAACTGTATATAAGAAGGGAGACCAGTAAGACTACAAAAATTACAGAAGAATTACATATCTGAGTAACATGCAAGGGAAGATTGAAATAAATATAAGCTCTCCAACAATTAGAGAAAAATTTGTGCCAAATGGGTCCCACAAGTGGATGTCTTAAAAGGACATACAAATATTTGTCAGGAACGTCTTAACCAGTATCAACGGAAAGGAGATGATTTTCTCATGAATATCACCCTCAAGAACGAATCTTAGATTCATCATTGTGACCCCGGAAACAAGCGGCAGTCAATAGAATATCGTCGTCATTCTCCACATACACTAAAATTCAAGAGAGTTCCATCTGCTCCAAATAGTCATGCTCGTCTTTGTCGGGGATACATTCGTAAAGTTAGAAAGAGCGAATTTTTTGTTGTACCACGACAGCACCAGACCATACTGCAGCAACGAAACGATGAAAACAGTAACGAGACTGAAATTCGGGATTGCTTAACACTCTCCATATATTTCTTTTTTGTCACCCTCAGATTTATAATTGTTTCCAAAGTTGAAGAAGGTATTGAAAGGTCAATATTTTTCATGAAATACTGTTCGCGCTTCTATTCGCGTGTTAAAAGTAAGTAACAAAATTTTTTGGTGGACGGAATGAAGAAATAGATTTAGCGTTTGGAGAAATGTGTTGTTTTAAATGATGTTTATGTGAAAAAATAATTATATACATTGGTAGTAATTTACTTCATTTTGCGACTGGCTTCATTACTTTGTCTTTTTTTATTCTTATTTCATAGAGTTGAAGGCCTTAACTGATCAACCATCGTACATGTATAAAATCTTTGAGTTGATAGTTTAAAGAAGAGTGATAAATATAATATCAAATATTATAAAGTAAAACCAATGTGAATTCTCTGCTGTCAAGTGGTAAATCAATAAAAGATACTTCTCATAACTTATCTCTTTAACGCGCAATTTTTTTCCTAGATTCCGATTTCTATTTTTTCAAAATTTGCAAAATATTTTAAGAAATGCTTTGCAACGGCATTTCAGCTCCATACTAAACCCTTTACTACTGTGGGCAAAAAATAGTAAGACTTTGTTCATAATTTTTAAATTCTTAATTTGTTCTTCCAAATCTATTTCGTCCCCCTCAAAGTAATCCCCCTGGCCACAATACACTTGTACCAACGTTTCTTCCAATTCTCGAAACAGTTGTTAAAGTCAATTTCAGGAATAGCCTTCAATGCGCGTAGCGATTCACGTTTAATGTCTTCAATTGACTCAAACCGGTTTCCTTGGAGCGATCGTTTGAGTTTGCTGAATAGCCAGAAGTCACATGGAGCTAAATCTGGTGAATACGGTGGTTGCGGCACGATATTGGTTGAAAATTTGACGAAAAACTCACTAAGAATTAATGCAGTATGCGACGGTGCATTATCGCAAAAACCAAGAGTTGTCGGCCCATAATTCTGGCCTCTTTTTACGAATAGCATTGCGCAAACGACGCATAACACTCAAATAGTATTCTTTGTTGACAGTTTGGCCGGTCGGAAGGAATTCGGAGTGCACCACACTTCGATAATCGAAGAAAACTGTCAACATAATCTTGATTTTTGACTTGCTTTGACGTGGTTTTTTGGGTTTCTGCTCACCTTTGATACGATATTCGGCCGATTGATCGTCTGTTTCCGGGTCATAAGCGTAGATCCAAGTTTCATCTCCAGTTATGATGCCTTTCATTTTGTCTTGATAGTCGGAAAGCATTGTTTCACAGACGTCAACGCGACGCTGTTTTCAAAAAAAATTGAGTGATTTTGGAACAAATCGTGCTTTCACTTTTCTTAGGCCCAAATAATCTTTCAAAATGGTTTTCACTGATCCTTCCAATATTCCAACGATGCCAGTAAGGTCTCTGACTGTTAATCGTCGATTCTCAAGCACGAATTCCTTGATTCTATTGACGTGTTGATCATCAGTTGATGTTGATGGCCGTCCTGGACGTGGTTCGTCATCAACGAAATTTGATTCCGTACACAAAATTTAATGGAACTTCTTTGTTGAATAATTTCACTCATTGTAAAAATCGCCGAATGTACTTTTTGTACTTCAGAAAGACAAGCGTATACTAAACACTAATGATTATTTTGAAGTGACATTTGGCACAGATGTCACTGACAGTCATACCAACCTAGAAAAAAAATATTTCGACGAATTGGTTTTCGCGCGAAATTTAAAATAAAAAGTCTTACTATTTTTTGCCCACAGTAGTACGTCTTCTCGTTAGCATGGATTTTTATCTGGTTACTCCAACATAACAAACCTTGTATTGTAGTACTCACACAACTTATTAGCTAGGTACTTGATAATAACACTCAGATCAACGTAATCTATAATGACTTTCGTGATATCCTTTTAAATATATTGAGTCCATTCAGCTGTAGTTCTTCTCTTATAAGCGTTATGAGATCATATCTGACCAATAGAATCACAGTGGATTTTCATCCTATGAGTACGTTTCTGCATCCGATGTTTCGCAGAGCTCTAACCTTAGACCTTTGCTCTTTATACTTTTTATTAATGACCTGTTGACATCTTTATTGTATCAGTATCTTGCCTATGCTGATGATGTGAAAATTTTCTCTACTATTTACATCGCTATCGATAGTGAGAACTTACATAATACTTTCGAGATGGCGTAAATCACATAAAATTTATATTTCTCGAAATGTGTTTCTATGACTTATAAGTGTAGAGTTAACTATGCTCCATAAGATTATTGATGTATGACAGGCCTTTTGTCACTAACAATATTATTAAAGATATTAGTGTGCTGTTTGACTCGTCTTGTTTTCGGCCAACATATTCTAAAAGTGTGTTCGCGGTCTTCGAAATACTTTCAGAATACAGTTCTTGTAAAAGGGCTTTACATCGTTTTTGTGCGAAGTAAGTTAGAATATTCATTGATAAGTTTGGTGGAGCCTGTGGTTGATTCACTTAATCACTGAAGGTTGATATATAATCCCTTGCCACATTAATTTTCGTATTCTGTATACGTATTTCGACAACTAAATTGTCATCATTAGCAGATAATTAAAAAGTGTCGCACCTGGTAAACTACAGCGAAAATTACCCGAAAACGAAATCCGTACGTGATCCGTACCACTGTGACAAACAGTGTACATTTTGGTTCTCAACGGTATGGATCGCGTACGGAATTCGTTTTCGTACGGGTAATTTTCGCCGTAGTTTACCAGGTGCGACACTTTTAAATCATCTGCTGATGATGACAACTTAGTTATCGAAATATGTATAGAGAATACGAAAATTAATGTGGCAAGGGATTATATATCAACCTTCAGTGATTAAAAGAATATTCATTGGCTGTTTGGTCTCCTCATTGCATACCTCAGCAACTCCCTATCGACCGTCGCCTCTTAATATATCTAAACCTTCCAATTGATGATATCTACCCACCCAGATGATGTGACTACGGTTTACTATTGGAGAGGCATTAAATGAACTCACTTACTTTCTGGAGAGAGATCCATAGCGCACATTTTCTATGAAAATTAATTCGTGAAATAATTTACTCCCCTCAAATATATTCCAGGCTCAATTTTCTCATCTTGCCGCTCGCTCAGTCACAATTAGCAGTGACAATGAATACTCTGTGAAACTCTCCTATAAAAATATGTGTCTCTTCGCTGATCGTCATGAAAATATATTCGTTGATCAGTTGTAATCATTATATTTTTTATTACTATTTTTTTTCTGATGTCATTACAATATTGTTTTTTTAAATAAAAATAAACATTGGAGAGATCTATAACTCATTGATAGTATAGTATATGCTGATGGATACGAGAGGGCGATATATGTAACAAAGAAATGAAAGTTGTTCGAATAATTATTCCCAAAATTTTGCAATTCCACAATGTCCAACGGTGACCAAAAAATATAAACACAAGTTAATTATCATGTAATTTATATATTATGAAATAGAAAATGTATTATTATATTATTGTCATATGTGCTTGCTTCTATAATATGGACAAACCGTCTTAAAGCTTGCTTGAAACCAACAATTGAACACCTCGAATAAAATATATATTTTACTATTCTCTAATTAGCAAAGAATAAGATAAGATAATATATTCCCCAAGAATATATTATCTTATTCTTTTTAAACTATGTTATTTATTTATGTACAAATAAGTACCTAATTGCGAAGAAAAGTTTCCATTTTAGAAAACATATTTAATAAATCACACAGATTAATTGAAAAACTAAGATTAATAAATAAAAGATTAATGCATTAAGCTGAATCAACTTCATAAGACTTTAGAAAAACGCACCCTACTCAAAATATATGCCCCGATTCTCCTACAGATTCTCCTACGGTATCTAAGAGTATGATTTTTACAAAACTAAACGTTATCACAGATTCTAAGTTCTGTATAATATTATTCGTCTCGGTTTTTTTTATTAAAAATAAATACATAAGTAATTAGCATTCTCAAATAGAAATCGGGAGTAATTCAGCCATCCTATCCAAAAACAAACAAAATCAACTTGTGTACTGGCAAACATATTATTACTGCCTACAGTGTGATATTTGACAATGTTAAAAATGAAAATATTCAGAATGAGCGAAATCTAATAATAGTAATACTATAATCCCGTACTATAATAACCAGTGGTCGGTTAAATATTTTAAATGGTGCAAAGCACTTCTACGTATAAAACAAGACCTATGTGTAGCGCTCCACTGGTCATGGTAGTTTTAATTTGATATATTCTCGCCTCAATTGTGGAAGTCCGTGCATGAAGGAAGCAAATACGGAAAAATATAGAAGAAAATGAAAGCTGCGTTAGTTATATTAATCGGTTTTTGTTGTCAACCTGATAGTATGCACTTTCTTTTAAGCCTTTCCGATATATAAATTAATATTACATTTCTAATTGTTTTAATTTGTACAATTTATCGAAAATATGCCGTTTTAATTGGATAAAATGCTTGCAAACTTATATTAAATACAAATTAGAAAGAATCAGTTCCTCTATCGTCATAGAAAAACGATGGAAGATTGAAGTTTTCTTTTCACTGCTTCATGATTTGATTTTTAGAACTCGAGGGTACAAACTGAATATTTCATTTGTACACCCAGTGATATTATAAAAACACTTCCAGGAATATTATTATTGCTATGGCTGTTAAAATTCGAAAATAAGAGTTTCTGCCATAATTAGGGATCGAGAAATGATGAACAAAGGCAACGGAATAATGTCGGAAAATCATTTGAAACAAGGAAGGGAAATGTAATTGGAAAAAATAAATCTACCCTGGAGTGAGTTTTTAGCTTTTCGAAATATTTATGTGAATCCCAAAACATGTATTCCTACAATATGCAAATGTAAATTCGTTTGCAAGCCGTTGACATAGGCAAAAATATTGGAGCCTTCGTGGAACATACATTATGGGTTTAATACAGGTGATGACTGGCATCAGGCGAAGAAGGAATGGCTTATATGAGAATATTCGTGAGAGTTGTCATCAAGATACCGTTCATTATAGCATTCCAGATAGGGACGGTAACACTGATTTGTTTGTACAACAATTTTTATGATTACTTTTGATTTTACACAAAAGGTATAGGAGTTTATTGTAAAAAAAGAAAATAAGCGGCAAAGTAGTCTACAAATGTATGGAAACTCGTAAAGCAACTAGACATTTCACAGGAAATGATAAAGAATTCCCAAAAGAACATATAAACAGCGTACTCCGAGAATACAGTAGTTATCGACGTGCCATAATTACAAAGCAATACATGAGTCTTGATTTAACCGGCTTCACAAAGCTTTTACTCAAAGATATCTCGAAAGTTTGGTCACTTATAAGTTTTATAAAACAGTTTTGAAATAAAACTTTCCAAATGTTTCAGTTAGAGCACCTAAAAGTAATATCCTCTAAAAATAACGCTAGTTAAATTACAAAATAAAAACACAGAGTCGGAGTTGGGCAACAACGATTGAATTCAACCATCGGAAGGCACAAGCAGCCACTACGCCTAGTGTTTCCTCAATTAATTTAGAACAAGTCATGCTTGTACCAACTTTGGCTCATTCCGACATGTTCTGGATGAGACGGTAACGAGATCGCGCCTTGCTTGTTACGTGTGCTAAATATGGGCGGAGCACACGAAATTTCTTCCTGCAGAATGATAAATGTGTTCATTTACATGTTTTTTGATGGGTTCTGAACTCCATTGTATATAAGTGCCTCATCAGTGGTCGTAGTTTCCTTTACTATGACAGAGACTTCGATTTGATCGAGAAGAAAAAGCGCAAGTCCACATGGAAGACACTTACTATTCAGGTGTAGATATTAGAATCAACCATACACCATTATACACGAAATAATACTCTCAAATACCCATACAGGCTGACTTGAAATACTGTGTACCAGAAAAAGTTGCTTGATATACAGTCTGCAGCTGACAAGATGTTAAATATCAAGCAACTAATTAATCATAACATGAAGTTTTGATTACTTCTAAAAATTTTTATGACGTGTGGATTTCTTTTTGCTTGTAACGACGTTTTTTCTGAGCAACCATAATTCTAGTGTCGTTAGAGTCGAAATGCAAATATTGTCCTGTGTGTGTTAGTTTTCTCTACACTCTGGTCTTGAGCGTGCCATATACTTATATTCCTTTGTAACAGGAAATCTGGGCAACGGATTCTTTTGCATTTCCATTGTAAAGTCGATGGAATTTTCTCTGACGTAGGAACCCATCTATCGTGTCTTTCTCAACAAAGACGTTATCAACATATCTGAGCCATATCTTTGATTTGAGACAGTATGAATCCTTTGCTCTTCGTTCAAATTCTCGCATGTAGATATTGGTTAACGGAGAACAAATAGACATATCAAGCTCCTGTTGGTAGAAGTTGCCATAAATTTGAGAGTATGTTGTGCTGACGCAAATGAATAATATTTCTATGATGGCTTCCACAGTCAGGATTATTCTTTCCTGTAGTGTGGTGTCTAGGGAGGATTTTTTTACTATTGTTAATGTTGGTTGTGTTGATACATTGATAAATAGACTGATGACATTACAACTAACCAATCTATCTAGCTCGTCGACATTTTGATTTTTAACTGTCTTCATGAAATGGTCTATCTTAGAAATGGCTCATTGGGTTTTATCCGATACCAGAGTAGTAATTTTTACTAGGAATTTGGCAAGCGGAACACAGAGAGTATTTTTAGAACCGACAATTGAAGTAGAAAGAATGTCTGGCTTATGGGGCTCACTGTAATAGGGTATAAGTCCGCGTTATCAATTAATTAATAAATGCAAAGAGTGTTAAATCTTCCGATAAGCAGTTTTTTTGTCACTGAAATAGTTGCAGGTGTAAACACGTGCATTATTCTGAAGAAAAACACTCGTTTTTTTTTTTTAAGAACAGCCTATTGTGTTCTATTGCAGTGTCCAGTTGATTTACAAGGGATGCATAGTATTCGCCTGCTATCAGTTTACCTTTTCGATGATAATCTATAAAAAAATTCCACTACAGTCTACTTTCTCAGTCTATTGTTTCCATTGTCTCTCCATTTCAAGTGTATAATGCTGTATCCAGATTTCGTCAACCATTATTACTCGGCGCCAATAATCTTGATGTTTTGTTTACGTTTTTAGAAGTATTATCGTGGAAGGTAACTCTGATACTTAAAAAAAACCTGGAAGATACAAGAATAAGGTGATTCATCACCTTCCAGAAATAAAAATAATCGATGATACCAGGAAGAAGCACTTACATAATATCTATGATTTCTTATCTATCTATACTATTTTATCTAAGATAAGAAACACCAAAAATGTTAAGTAAATTAACTAAATAAATTCCTCGATTGTTTTTTAAATTTTTTAATTACTGTCACATTTTAAACATTTTTAGTTTGTGAAGTGAAATGTTCAGACGTAGGAAGAAAACTTTAACTACACCATTATTCGTGGATAAAATGTTTGTTACTTTAAAATTATGGAATATTGTTAATTGACAGTTTTGGCACTTAAACTTTGTTACTTCTACTTCCTTCTCATTATTCGAATTTTTGTTACACTATTGCAATGATTCTCAAACTGCTATGATTAAAATTGAAGACCATTCATGGCAAGGTCTACTCGTTTTCGAAAGCATAAAGAATTTCAGAGGGAAAATGCGAGTCGCAAGACAGACCCAATACTTAAATAAGTGTGTTAACTGAGGAAAGCATAAACACCAGACTAGTAATTATTCGTACAGAGCCAATATTCTCGAAGTATCTATTAGAGGTATTTGCCCTCATGCAGCAGCACAAACAGGTCTAATGTGGGTTACGCGTTTCCCATACCGGATCAAAGACAGTAACGATTTCTGATTACTGGAAATAATGTTTTTAAGAAGTTAGCAAATGGAAAAAGTTTATAATTGAGAATGAAATTTAGGTATCTCCGGTGATAAAGCAGCACCACCGACAAAGAAAGGACGCACGCCAAAATCTGATCCTAAATCTTCGATAAAATCATAAAGCTTCTTTGAATACAGGATGAAGTATACCTAGTATATCCATAGAGTCGAAACAATATTACAGTATCCGCTGGCAGTTTATATAATGTTATTGTACTATAGTCATAGTCATAGTCATTTATTTAATTTCCAGTAGACCAACAATACAATCTTTTAAATTCTAAAGTCCGTACACGAAAATAAGTCAAAAAAAGTGACACAGCATTTCTAGATCTACTGTACCAATAATAGTTGTAATATTCCTCTATTGAGTATGGCTCTATACTACAAAGTAATTTATACAATTTACTTTTCATTGCGCTGTAATTTTCCAAAGATTTTATTTCTCTGGGCAATTCGTTAAATAATTTCATGCAAGAGTAGTATGCTCCATGTTGATATAACGACAGTCTATGGCGAGGATATCAATATTTTAGGCTGTGCCTGATATTGTAAGTTAATGTTACAGTTCTGGATTCAAAAATTTCTGGGTGAGCCCAGACAAATTTAATACATTCATAAAAATGAAATAGTAATAATAATAAATACATTCATATAAAAGAACTATACACTCATACATGGTAAAACTATCATCATTTGATATTAATAAATGAAATTCATCAACAGAGTCAACGGTAATATATATTTTGAAGTCTCCAGTCCTAACTGTAGTAAGGCTATTTACAAATGTCAGAAAAAGGAGTGAGTCAAGGTTAGATAGCTGATGAACAACGAGCTAGCACAAATTATACAACGTATTACGTCCTTTCGAAACAACAATGCCAGCAACGATGATACCAATAACTAAGTTTCCCTAGTGATATATAATGAACAATTTGACTAAATGCCTTTTTGAAAATCAGTATAAGAATCCAAAATCGCAGAAGCATATCGCATGAAGCAGCTGAAACTAGTGAAGGTTTGACCGAATTGACATAAATTCGTATTGTTCGAGTGTGATCTATGTAGCTCTTAAAGGAATTGTAAATTCCTTGGCATAAGATAGATTATAGCACTTTTAAAATATTGGCATTATCTATAGCTTTAAACACAGGGCAAGTGAGGGTTGTTTTCCAAAACGTTTCACGAATACTTCAAGACAATCCCGCACTATGAAACCAAGAATACCATAATTGTCATAGAGAATGCTATCCTTAGACATCTTTATTTATCACAAAATGATTGTATAAGATTTGAACTTTTTTTAAATGTAATTTAACTTAAGTAAATCCCTCTATACTACCATTAATTTATATGCGCTATTAATTTGCTTTTTAAAACCTAAAAATGTTCGTAGAAATAAGAAATGATCTTAACAGAAAAAAAAAATAAATTACTTTGTCGAGATCATAAATATCAAATTAAATATCAAAATAAAATTGTCTCTGTTTCTTTCTAAACAAACTCACACCCATATGCACATACATCACACATCCGTAGTAGTAATTTATTTCTGTTTATAAATTATGCCAACATTTATAAATAGAATGTACAACACTTACAGATCAACAATTAATAAATAGTAAGTTGCGTTTTCCCGAAACCTTGAAACTTTTAACGCATAATTACTAATCTTAATGTGCCTTATTGTTGAGATAATTTGTAATAGGCTCGTGATACGAACTTTTATGCGCTACTGTATTCCTGCTCTTTCTATATTACATTTGTACAGGGAGCTATGTAAAGGCTGTTTCAAATCGCGCGGTTTTTTTTAAGAATAAATAAATTATAGAGATGGCGCACTGAATTTGTCTGGGTATGTGGGCATTTAAAAAGTGTGATGTATGACATTTATAAAAATGGCTTCGTACATGATACAACAACGCGTTCAAATTGTTGAATTATTTTATGAAAATCAGCGTTCTGTGAAAAGAGTTTTTAGAAAATTATGTGAATTTTATGGTTTACATAATCCTCCATCTGAAAGCACTATTGGTCGAACTATTAAAAAATTTCAAGGGACCTGTTCCGTGGAAGATCAAAAAAGTGAAAAATACAGTCCTAGTGGTCGTTCACAAGAAAATATTGGTTTGGTTCGTGAAAGTTTTGCTGAAGGTCCTGAAATGTCCATTAGACAATGTTCACAACAACTTGGACTTAGCGGATCAACAACATGGCGTACTTTACACAAGGACTTAGCTCTGAAGGCATATGAGGCACAAATAACACAGGAACTGAAGCCATTAGATTATTTAAAACGTCGTTCATTTTCACGTCGTCAATTTCATCAATGAACAACCAGCTGATTTTTCTCAAAAAATAATGTTTTCCGATGGGGCATATTTTGAACTTGGTGGCTATGTTAATAAACAAAATTGCCGTATCTGGAGTGAGGAAAATCCACGAATTATTCACAAGAAATCTATACATCCTAAACGAGTTACTGTTTGGTGAAATACCCTTAATTATGTCATTATTTAAACGTATGTTCAGGGCGTTTCTATTTATAAAAAATGATCCATAAAATGAAGAAGTAGGTTATTGGATGTTCGTGACGTATAGTTTTTAGCAGTGAATTGCAAAAATGTTTATTTGGACTATTTCACAGTCATCATCTTCAGATCATCAACGTAACTGAGACGCATTTTTGATTTGAGATTGTACGAATCCATTGCTCTTCATTCAAATTCTTCCATGTAGTTAACGCTTAATATATTGGGTTGGCAACTAAGTACTTTCGGTTTTGTAGTATAAAATAAAACACTTTTTTTTTAAACAAAGAATAGTTTTTAATCAATTATATATTTTCCATTTTGCTCAATGACCTTTGCCATCTTTCTCAGCAAAAAAGTGAACCAGGTGCGAGTGAAGGTCATCGTCATTTGTGAAAGTTTTACCATTCAAAGAATTCTGCAAACTTCGAAATAAATGGTAATCAGATGGTGCTAGATCAGGGCTGTATGGGGGATGTGGCATTACTTCCCAGCCAAGCTCCAATAGTTTCCCATGAGTTACCAAAGATGTGTGAAGCCTTGCATTATCTTGGTGGAAAACTACACCTTTCCGATTTGACAATTCTGGCCGTTTTTTCTTTGATTGTTTCATTCAGTTTTATTAATTGTTGACAGTAAACATCAGAATTGATCGTTTGGTTGCTTGGAAGCAGCTCAAAAAACACAACACCTTTGTAATCCCACCAAACTGACAGCATGATCTTTTTTGGATGCAATTCAGCTTTCGATGTGGTTTGTGCTGGTTTATCGTGTTTGCTCCATGATCGTTTTCGAACTATGTTACTGTACAGGACCCATTTTTCATCACCAGTGATGATTCTTTTTAAGAAAGGGTCGGTTTCATTTCGTCTAAGGTGCATATCGCAAAAGTTGATTCTTTGTGTTAAATGAATTTCTTTCAATTCGTGAGGTACCCAAATATCAAGCTTCTTAACTAGCTCAAGACATTTTAAATGTTTTTCAATTGTTGTGTGCGATACATGTAGCCTCTCCGCAACCTCTCGAACAGTTATATGACGATCCTCTTCAATTATGACTTTGATTTGGTCATCATCAACTTCAGTAGGCCGACCAGAACGTTGCTCATCTTTGAGGGAAAAATCTCCAGAACGGAATTTTTTATACCAATTCTGACACGTGCGCTCTGTTAAGCAATTAGCACCATAAACTTCACATATCTTTTTGTTAGCCGCAGCAGCTTTCTTTCCTTTACGGAAATAAAATAGTAAAATATGTCGAAAATGTTCGTTTCTGCACTCCATTTAAAATTAACCCGCAACTAATAGCTTTAATAAAAATCACGCACTACTTGCTTCTGAAGTTACGTCAATGTGACTAGTATCACGCGACAAACGGTAAAGTACAGCACTAACATACGTTATACAAAAAATAAAGCAACGCTCTCTATCAGTAAAAACCGAAAGTACTTAGTTGCCAACCCAATAGTTTGCGTAATTTTGATATTTCAATATTTCGACAATTTGTCTACCTCTTGTCCTCAGAATAGTCCTCAGTGGAACTGCTTACTGCTAAAATTCATTATGGTGATCTATTCTAACGCAATAATAATTTTTATTTATTAAATATTATATCATCGGAAAAAGATAAATGTCGTTTTCCGCAAAAATAGTTTACATCTACTTTGTCTGAATTATAGTAGTCTGATTCTAGTAAGTATTATTTGATGTTTATTCTGTTTCCTTTTTCCCGACTTTGTATCTTTTTTTATATCGACTTCTTCCTTTCGATATTTATTCCTTCGTATTTACTATACATGGGGAAAGTGATACCAAAATAGAATACAAATATTCTATTTATTTAGTTATTTATTTCTTCATTTATTTATGTATTTATTTATTTATACCGATAACACCTATTCGTGATTTCTATTTTTTCTTCGTGCCTCTATTTATGTACATTTCGTTTCTTTGTGAACCACCGAAATCGACTCCTCGGTAGTAAACGAGTTTCTTTTCATTCCTTTTGTTTGTCTTCATTTGTTATTTTAATAACATAATAATATGAGTCTCCGATGCTAGATACGTATTTCAAGGAGAATTGAACCCCGATAGACAAACAGAATGTGAAATAAGGACTGGAAAATTACTTTCTACTGTTGTGATTCACAGTTTAAAATAGAAGTTAAAACTTATTAAAGAACAAAACATCAATATTTCTCCTAAAAACAACGTGCTAGAACCAAAAGAAATCATTCAAAAAGTCATGGATAAGGTAAAGTGTAAAAATATCAGTTTTTTTAATTTACCTGAAAATAAAACAGGAAATAGGGAGACAATTTGTTGGCTCTAAACCTTCCTTTAGATAGTCCCAAATCTATAGGAGTGAGTAAATTTGATTCTTACAAAACTGATAGAAAAATAAAAATTATTTTGTCCTGCGAGACGGAAGTTTTTAGTGTTTCTCCTATTTATAGTCTTCCACATCCACACGATATTTTATATACACACTTCTTTATCCTCTCATTTTTGTCCGGCTTTATTCAGGTTAGAGTCGACATGTTTGTATTCCTCGTTTCGATAGCCGCTCTAGGCTTGTACTCGTTGCTTATTCTCTTGATCTTTTCTGATAAGCTCCTAACTTGTAGTAATACTGTCGTATACACATTTTCGTCTAGGTCATGATTTTTATCCCGTGTGGATTTCTATTTGCTTATAACGACGCTTTTCCTGGGCAACCATAACTCTAGTGTGTTGGTTATGACCCCAAGCGCTTACGTTTTGCCTCGCTTGTCTACGTATATATTTCATACCTATCACAATCGTCTGACTACTCTAATTTTAACGTTTTTAGAGTCGAAATGTGAATATTGTCCTATGTGTGTTGGTTTTCTGTACATTCTGGTTTTGGGTGTGCCATAAGTATTCTTTTGTTCCAGAAAATGTGGGGAAGGGATTCTGTTGTCATTTGCATTTCCATTGTAAGCTTGACGGAATTTTCTATGATGTACGAACCCATGTATTCCGTCTTCCTCATGTGATCATAAAGCAAAGATGTCATCAATAAATTTGAGCAACATCTTTGATTTTAGATTGTATGAATCCATAGCTTTTCGTTTAAATTCTTCAAGGTATATATTGCTTAATGTCAGGGAAAACGGAGAACAAATGCCCATATCAAACTCTTATTAGTAGAATTTGCCATCAACTTAAAAGTACAAGGTATGGAAATTAAAGAACTATACTGCACTTCATCCATCGCGCAACTGCATCGGGCAGGGCTGTAATTGCAATGTCACTGTTAATTAGTAGTATCGTAATAATTGTTTGCATAAAAATGGAGAAGCAAATTAACATGAAATTTCTTTTAAAATTAAAAAGATCGCCAACAGAATGTTTTCAAATGTCAAAGGAGGTGCTTATGATGTTATATCACGTGTGCGAGTTTTTGAATGATAGAAACGGTTCTCTGAAGGCTAGGAAGAGAGCGAAGATGATGAACGTATTGGTCGACCTGTGACTGCAAGAACTGAAGGGAATGTTCAAAAAATTAATGAAATTGTGCGGAAAGACCGACGTCTGAGCACTTGGATGATTGCCGTTATGGCAGACATTCAGTTTCGTTATTTAATTGCTACACCTCGTATGTTGTGCTGAAACAAGTGTTCTTTCATGCAGTGTGGCATCTGAGGCATCTGTTTTTTTTTATTAATGTTAGTTGTATTGGTACATTGACAAATAGAGTGATGACATTAAAGCTTACCAAACTATCTAACTTATCGACTTTTTGGTTTTTGATTTTTTTGATGAAGTATCCTGTGTTAGAAATGGCTTATTTACTTTATCCGATATCAGAGTGATAATTTTTAGTAGAAATTTGGCAACGGCAACGCAGAGAGTATTTTTATAACTGACAATTGATGCTGAAGTATGTCGGGTTTATTAATCTTTTGCAATCCGTAGAAAAGTGGGTACTCACTGTAATGTGGTATAAGTCTGTTAATTCGTCAATGCTGATGGGGCTCGATCTGGTGAATAAGTAGTTGGAATTGCGGTTTTTATTTTTTATCACTATAACAGCAGTGCAGTTGATTATAAGAGATGCATAGTATTCGCCTGCAATCATTTTACCTTTTTGAAGATAATCGATAAAAGAAATTCCACAGCAGTCTACGGTCTCAGTCCATTGTTTCGATTGTCTGTTCATTTCAGGTATATAATGATTTCAGACTTCATCAACCATTATTACTCGGCGAATCTTGAGGGCTGAAATGCGTTCTTATTCGAGTTTATGACCAAAACATAATTTTTCATACTAAATTCCTTATAAATCAAAACCAGTTTCATTAATTTTTTGAGTGCTCATATCTTTTTGGTCTCCACTGCATTGTTTATCAAATATACTGATGCGACCACATGTAAATAAAGATATTCATCATTTTCTAGTTGAAATTGATGGTGATTGGTCTCCGTAAACAGGCTACATCTCAGCTTTAATTTTATCGCGTTTTTTATTCTTTAGAAATAAGAACTTAATCACTTAAACACATGTTTTTTTATCTATTGCAACCATAAACACATTCTAAGTACGAATTATAAGTAGTAATTAAATAAGAATTTTTAATATTTATCAAGTATAAATTATTAGATACCTTCCAGGAGGTCCAGGAGGTTCATCTCCAGGCTATTCCGATAAATTACGTCTTACATGGTTTAGATTGAGCCGTAGTTGGAAACAACGTCTTCGTTACTATACCTAATAAGCTTTTAAAGCAATCGTTTTTACTATTGAAATGAACCCGAATTTTAATGGTTATGTTTGAAGCGATTACTAAGTTGAAAAAGAAATACGATTTCTTATTAGATCTACCCTTTTTTAGTCAAGCTAGGTACTGATTCGTCCTCGTACAAAGTGTACTACGAAAGTTTTGCAATACAGCTTTGTTTATTTAATTTTTTCAAAGTATGATAATTTCCTCTAGACTCAATACACCTCTCCATCCTCCGAAACCAATCTTTAAACCAGTTCTGCTAAGTTTCACTAGGAAGTAAAGCACACTCGCTGTACCAAGCCTGCAGAAGGTTCTCATCACTGGAAAACCGCCTCCCTTTTAGCTTCATTTTCACATGCGGGAACAGTGCAAAGTCGCAGGAAGGGTGCTCGATAAGTTTCAATCCTGTCGTGGTCAAATATTCGGAGAAGGCTTTTGCGCGGTGAGCTGGAGCATTATCGTGATGGAGGAACTAGGTGTCCATTCTTGACTTCGGCCGCAGATTCTTCATAGATCCAATCAGGCACTGTTCAGTATACGACTTAGCTGTGACTGTCTTCTGTGTGTCTAAAACGACGCGTGCCACAATTCCACTCGATTTGAAAAATACAGCTATCATTTTCTTCTTTACGGATCGAGGTCGGCAGATCGTAATAATACAACCAAGCCTCGTCACACGTCATGATGTTGTTCACATACCGAGATTGTCCCTTATTAAACTGTTCCGGCATCTCCTAGCACCAAGTCACACGTCGTGTTATCTGCTCTTCAGTCAGTCGATGCGGCACCCAGAGAGAACAAAGTTTCTTCACGTGCAAATGATGATGCGGAATCGAACGAATTACTGGTGCATTTAGGCCTGAAGTACCTTCTATCTGTTAGTAGGTCACTCGCCAAGCATTTTCCTCGCAGTAGTAACGTTTTCCTCCGTAACTGACGTTCGTAGCCTTCCCAGCCTCTCAACATCCTCCACAGTAAAATTTCCCCTTTGGAATTCTCTGTAGCACCTAAATATCGTTGTGCGATGCGGACAAACATCACCTAGTGCAAGAGTCATTTCTTCGAAGCACTGGTTTATTACCACGATGCCATCGCAAGAACTTTACATTCTCACTGCTAATAAATAACTGAGCCCATCGACATGGCAGGGCGGCTACTATGCACGTATGAATACGTCTCAACATGCAGCAACAAGTAGCCCCCAGGATTCATTGTTGAGTCATATTACAAAACTTTCCTAGTACCCTTTGTAGTACGAACTTAATATCAATTTATATTGATACGAAAAATGATCCTGTATTTTTTCTAGTATAGAATGTACAGAAAGGGCGGCTTATGGGTGACAAAAGTCTAAGGGAGGTGCAACCTGAAGGAGGTTGAAAATCTGTACTATAATACTTCCCAAATATAAATATTAACAATGCATTAGCAAGATTTTAACAAAAAATGTACAACATATACATACATACATATATCACATTTGGCGTATGTTTAACTGTTGTAAAGCGCAGAAAAGTTATTAATTTTAACACACAGTCATCGACTTCCTCCAACAAAATGTTCTACCATGCAGTAAATGTATGCGACCCATCCCATGTCGCGTAAAACGATACCGAATATTAATAAAGAATCAATGGACATTTATAACGGATTAATGAGAATTCCAAGACGGCGCGATAATAAATTACTCAACGAAGTTACGCAATTTTACCAGTGAAAAATGAAACGCTCTTTTTTATAAACGAGTTTAATTTCAACGCCACAAAATGATTAACGCATTGGTATCCGAAATTAAGGAAGAACGCAACCCAAGAATTCGACTCACTTTCATTTCGCATGATTTACGATTGGAAGGCATCGGAGAACTCCACTCGATTTTCTTTTACTAATTATATGTTGTAAATTTGCGTAATTTAGCATAATTAAAGTAAATTAGTTTGAATATTATATGTAACTTAGTTTGCTACTTTGATTACTTTAATCATTCTAAAAATGGAAAATAAAAATTTTCTATAAACTTACATTTTATTTTAATATAACAAATTAATAAACAAAAACATGCAACCTGATAATTTAAAATTTAATTAAATTTACCAGACTTATAGATTGAATATTAGTATGTGAAAGACCATTTGCCAGTTCTGCTACCGCACAATTTTGCAGGATGGAATGGAACTGTAAAATTATAATGATAATTCGATTTTAAGACGTTGTTTCCAGCTATGGCTCAATCTAAACCGTGTAAGAGCTCATAAAACTTAATTTATCGGATTAGCCTCCAGACGAATCTCATGAAAGGTACTTAATAATTTACACTTAATAAGTATTTAAAATTAGTACTTAGAACGTGTTTATGATGGAGATGGATAAAAAACACACCCTCCCTTTGAAACGCCTAAAAAAAACTTCCAATACGCCTCATATCTAGTTGTCGTTACTCGTACGCCTAAAACCAATCTCGATAATTAATCTACAATACTTAAACTACTTAATATGATGATTTACGAAGATGTTAAATATCTGGAATTACTCCAAAAAAGAGCACCAAAGCACGTACCTCATATTCGGAAACTTTATAAAATATGTCTATATGACTGGGTAAATATTCCAAATTCAAAAGCAAGATACTATATGCACACATATATCCAAAATTAAATAGAATATACATTCCAAAACCAAACGAAAGAAACATACAAACGCCGCAAAAAGACCAAAGAAAAAACTCACAACATTAATGAACTTACGAATGAGGTTCAAGACTAATCTATAAAAAACTTAAAAACGAAACTCTAACCAAAAAATACTTCACAACCCTAATACAACAGTACCATATTTAAAAGATATACAGGAAGGCGCAATAAACTTGATCGACATAAAACCCTCAAAATAACAACAATAATAACGATAACATGTGGATTGAAATGAAAGATTATTGCGTTTAACAATAACCAGAAAGGAGTAAAAACTCCAACAAATTAAACAGAAGTTCTTGATAGATAAATTAACACAACTATAGAATATCGTGTGTAAACACTATGTAAGTGTATATGGTACCAATAAACAATAATAAAATTGGCTTTTTAATAGTAAATTGGGGAAAGGACTTTTATGTAAATATTTCATGAATAACTGTCACAAACGAAGCTTAATTGTTGTCCTATATAGATCTAACCCAAGTCAAAACTAGGTGTCGGAATCTGTCCTATCTCCTTTTCAGCTAAATATTTTATAGATATTCTTTGAGGAGCTAGTGTAGCCCAAAATATGTAGAAAAGTTTTAATGAATATTGGTTCGCAAATTTCGGAAATACAAAAAATTATTCCTTTTTGTACCAGTAGTTCTTTTAGTTTCTTCCTTTTCTTTCATTTGCAAAAACATATTTTCTTTTAATCTACCAAACATAAAGTTTGTAGTTAACATTCGGTGGTTAGTGCACAATTGTATGAATTTTTGCTATCACTATTTACTCTAACACTAAATTATCCCACATGCAATTCATATAGAGTGCTAAAGGGAATGTCAGAGGATCACTACGTCTTCATGCTGACGTTCATCGCTATCATCATATGCCGCACTTTGCGTTTTTGTCAAACTGCACTAAAAAATTATGTGATATCGATTCATTTGGGGAACAGCTTCATGATTCTGGGAGATGGTCGGTGCCCCCCTGAAGCAAATTCTGCAATTTTGACATGAGTAAAATGGATTCTGAGGATGGATTTGCGGAAGACATTACCCATGCGATATACAACGATTGCAGACCCCAAATCTACCTAAATATCGACCATGTAATGTTATGTGCCCCTTATTTCTACACAATAAACTGAAGATTACAATTTTCTGACTTTTTTACAGATAAGATTCGCACGAAATGAAATTTTTAATTGCTGCAATACCCACGAAAATCTCTATGTTACCATAGAATCCAGATATCACTTACATTTTTCGCTAAATGTTTAATAATGGATGGGTAATTTAGGCGACAGATTACTAGGCCCGATTGTTTTACCAAACCGATTGCAGACACTATTTACCTAATTTTCCTGCAGAGCACGATGGGTGATTTTTTAGACAACATTCCTATGAATGAAAGGCAAAAAATGTGATTTCTAGCACGGTGATGCTCCGACACATTTTTTGATTACCGTTAAAGAGTATTTAAAAGGAAATTTTGGACGTAGATGTATAAGAAGGAGCAGATCTGTGTCATGGTTGCAGGCTATGACATAGGTCTGTCTCTCGTCTGATTTAAACCCCTATAATTTCTTTTTTAGAAGATATTTGAAAACTTTTATGTACTCTACGCCTATAAATACTTCGAGAAGGTGCAGAAACCAATAGAACAATGATGCCACCGAATCCGAGCCAATATGGAGGTTTCGAAGGAGTTCGAAAATTCTTGCGGCAGAGATGTCGTGGCCACTGTTGTATAGGGGAAGTGAACATTTCATTTGACTTTTTGTTTTTATTATTTGTTCATAAATAACATTGCTTGTCTTTTCATATATAATAAAAGAGTTGCCTAAAGTGGTTTTGTATATCCAAAACTATCCATTTGCTAAGATTACTAAGACTTTTATGCATATATTGGATCATACTGTCACCTTCCAAAGTTTTGGACACACTTTCTTAACATCCGGTATAATCTGTCGTAAGCACATTTATCTTATGTACATATAACAACTTCGAACTATGTACAAATTTGTGAAGTTCTGCACTAATCTTAGATATTATGTGAAATTCAAATTTAAAAATAAAAACGATTACATTCCTTTCAAACCAAGGAAAATTATCGAAAGTTAGAAAATCTTTTTGTTAAATTTTATCCGCTTGTTCACATACGTATTTCTGTTTTTAATTTATGTCGCTAAATTGTGTATTCATAATAATATAATGCTAGCAGATTTCCAAAGAGCCTATGTCAAAGGCAATCAAATTGCACCACTAATGTTAGAACGTGTTCATTGAATAAATCGATCACATCCTAACGACGCAATATCCGAGGAAATCTGTCATTATAATTATTAATAATCAATAAACGCGCTGAACAATTACCACTGTAATTTAGTTCTATAAAAACTATCATTAAGGTTAGTTAATTCCCGTAATGGCGGACATTGGAATGTTCATTCTTTTGTCACTTAATTTTTATCGGGTATGCAAATAATAATGTGAACTAGGTACTCAACAGAATGTTAGTAATGACTTGAATTTCCATTACCAGTACTTTTTAAAGTAATTAATGAAAAATAGTAACTGTTTAACCCAACGATAATTTCGCTCTATTACAGAGCTCGTCAGGTTTTGTCGACAATTCTACGCGTCTGCTGAATATCATTATCGAAACGATAATATAAAATAATGAGAGAAAACTATATGTCAATCCCTCGGATAGTGGTTCATTACATCAGTTACTTTAGCCGAACAGAACATCTGTTGACCACGCAAATAGCGAATTGCTCATATAAACGGCAATTGCCAAATAAAATATTATTAATGCAATAAAAAGTAATTGCTACCTAACAAAGGAATGATCAGGACGATCGTTCTCTTTAAGTAAGAACTTTCTTTTGCAAAAAAATACTACAAGGAAATTTTAAAAATTTCAAATATATCAGTATCATATATCAGATGATAATAGACCAGTTTTAATAGAAAATTAATAATCTATGCATAATTATGCTAGAATATCCGATTACACTCTAGTATAATCTAGTATCAGCAAACATAAAAAAACTATGGTTACTTCATCTTGGCTTCGTGGTTGGAACCCCGTCGTCGGTACTTCCCCTGACATTTTGTCTTCAATTGGATGAAACATCTTCAGGGCCTAACTGTTCTTGCAGTAGGCGTACTGAAAATGGGTTCCCAACCCGAAAGGCAGAGTGAAATTAACTATTTTACTTGACTAATAAATATTGCAAAATAATGTTATGTTGTTTCAAGAGTTTGTAGCAAATTTCATAGAAAATTTCATTAACATGTCGAATAATTTTTCAACAAAATTTATCAACAATGCAAGTATCACTTCTTGACAAATTGACAGTTTTGAAAAAACCTCAAAACTTATTTTCTTTGTTTGCTTTAAATACACTTTACATATCGCTGATTTATCGAAATATTTTCCATTAAATAGATTTGGAAAAAGCGGAACAAATGGTAATTAGAAAGTGGCTTGTTTGGGAAACACGGTAAGTAAAGTAAACATCTCGTCAAGCTAAAGCAGCTTTTGCCATATTTGTCATAATGGCAAACCACTTCTCTTCTACTAATAAGTTCTGTTGGTTTTTCGTCAACTAACACTTTTAATCATTAGAGCTGCTCACAGTAGTTTTTTGAACTAATAAACATTAAACTCAAGATGATTCTAGGACACAATTCCTTCCAAATACATTGAAGGCAAAACATAATTTTTCGAAAATGTTAATAATAGATCACTTTTCTAACTCCACTATTTTCTACGGCCAATATTATTGTAAAGAGACAAATTTGCAACAACATATTTCTATTTATTTTTATTATTTCTTTTGACATTTTTTTGCAAAATTAACAGTGTATTACATGTGTAAATTTCGTAGCAAGAAAGCGTATAAAGCTCATTTTTGGGGAATAGCATTCTAGTATCTCATATAAATACAAACATTAATACATTTTTGAAATTCAATTATAAAATTTATTCCACAGACGTTCATACGAGCAGTTGCAGCTGGTACCAGTAAATCTTCTTAATTAATTCAATGTATTAAACGAAACAAGTATGATAATTACAAAAAAGTTTAATTCAAAATTTTTCCCTTTAAAATGAAAATCAACATCTGAAATTAATTGCTGACTTCACGCTTCAACTAAAGATGATCCAGCTGTTTTAAATAAAATTCTAAGGACAAATGAGTCGTGCTTTAAAAATAATGGCAATATGAACAGATCAGTGATTCTCAACCTATGGGGCGCGATAACAATAAATGGGGTGCGCAAATATATAGAAAAAATAAGAATATTAGTTTTTTTGAAAACTCTGTAATTTATTGAAACAAAGGCAATAAATTACATTCTGACACAAATTTCAAATAAGTTTAATAATTAAACCTAGACTTCCGCGGTCGTGGTCCATGCTTCTGAGCTTCCGGGCTGGAACCGCGTCACTTGTATATCTGCAGACGTTTCGTACCCATTTCTACGGGACAACTTCAGGGCTCAACTACTGCACTGAAACTGGTGTAAGTCGCTGGTGGATGGGTCTATATATGGATAAAGGGTAATGGATCAATGGAGCGTTACGGTTGCAGTTGGGTAGTTTGGAGATACAGGATTGCCAGGCATTGCGTAGGGGGTAGCCATCATCGCGGTTAAGGTTATTGGGGTGCTTAAAGATCTCTATAGTTTCACGGATTTTGCGACCATAGTAATGGTTAGCGCGAGATAGGATCTTGGTCGAATTAAATTGGATATGGTGCCCGGTTTCCAGGCTATGCTCGGCAAGTGCACAACCGGTTATGCGCAGCAACCTAGTACAAAGCTACACACGAGTGCTGATAGACCGCTTTGTTTGACCAATATATACCCTGCCGAATGAGCAAGGAATCCTGTACACACCAGGTGATTCTAACGAAACATAGTCTTTTACAGAAAGAGCGTCAGATAATTTGGAATGGGGTTTGAAGAAGGTTTTGATGTTGTTTTTGAGAAGAACCCTACTGATGCGGTCAGTAACACCTTCTATATAAGGTAGGTGGGCTTTAGAGAGGGAGAGAGATGTGTATTAAGTTGTGGGATTTTGGGATTAAGATGTCGATCTATGGTTCGTTGAATATTACGGTTGGAGAAATTATTATTTTTAAGAACTTTGGTAATATGACTTAATTCTTGGGATAGAGAATGCCGGTCAGATATGTTGACAGCTCTTTGGACTAAGGAATTGGTAACGCCCTGTTTCTGGGCGAGATGATGATGGGAGAGGGCATTAAGATACCAATCAGTATGTGCGGATTTGCAGTAAACTGAATGTCCTAGTGAACCATCCAGATGATGAATCCTCAAGACGTCAAGGAAAGGAAGGGATCCTTCAGATTCAATCTCCATGGTAAAACTTATGGAATCGTGTTGGGAATTTAAGAAAACAAGGAAGTTGTTCAAGGAATTCCGACCATACGGCCAAATAACGAAGGTGTCATCCACATATCTGGACCAACATTTTGGTTTTTGGTTACAGGAGTGTAGGATTTGTTGTTCGAACGCCTCCATAAAAATGTCAGCGACAACAGGAGCGAGAGGAGACCCCATGGCTGCACCCGATACTTGTTCGTAGTAACTACCACAGAACTGAAAATAGGTGGAGGTTAAACAAGTATTCACCAGATTGGCCAAATCATCAGGTTGGTTGTCAGTGGAAAGTACTTGACTGATTATTTGGATAGTGTCAGGTCTAGTTAACTAGTACTTACAAAGTTCGTAGCCTTCCCGACATATTACGAGCACCACGGTTCATATTTCGATACAACTAAGCTACTCTATGTTAGCCTCTGAATAGTTCGTCTAATGACATACCATCACAAAATCAAAGATAGGTACTTAAATGAGCATCTTTATTGTAATTTGGTACCTCATCAAGCTGAATTGAAAACAATTTATCACACAAGTTCCCAGCTACATCACCAATTCGACGGGAAATTGTTTGTCAAAATTATCTTCAAACTTAATTTTTACAATCTGTATCGCAGAATTAGTTCTTCACCAATGGTGTGAGGCTTTTTACATCTGGCTACTTTATACGAAACTTAATAAGAGGCCAGTAAAGCTTTTCATTCACAGACAAAGCTTTATTGAAAAATGAATTTTTCAATAAAGCAATGAATTTTCACATGAATTTAGTTTTAATTAGAATAATTCTCGATTGCGTTAACATACTCACTACGAAGCGTTTCTAAATATCGTGCAATCGAAGATTGACTCGTCTGAGACTAACTGAAGTTAAACGAGGTGCGATATTTATATACCATATGCACGAATATGTCGCGGATGACAGCCATTCCAGAATGTTCGGAACACATCGGTCACTATTTCGGATATAGTGGACATAACACAGAAACCAATAAAGAAATTTATTCCGATGTTGCCAAACAACAAAAAATTTACCCTTTCGTGGTTATGTAATTAATGCAGTGTCGTAGTTTGGCCTTAGCTTCAAAACGCATTCAAATAGAAATTAATATTACAATTGTGACACAATTTCCATAAAAAATTATTGTATGAGGTGGGATGGGGTGGAGCCTCGATGATAGTGGTAATTGAAACTTAGGTCGCAAATATTAAAAGGAAATAGACATAATATTTGGTCCGATTGTAGTTCTCATACGTTATTATTAAATAAAATAGAGCATAAATGTATTGGGTGGCCTATTTGGATATCATTTAATAAGACCATATTCTTATGAAGAAAATTCATATAAATCGTATTAATCGAATTCAACTTTACTTTTTTTTATTTAAATATTGGCGTATATTTGTACCATTACAGAGAAATACTGTAACTACAAAACATAGAAAATTGGTGAGCAGAAGTTATACATTATTTGTCAAGGTTAGTTTTTGACTATTACATAATAAGTTAGATTACTTTGATCCTCTTTCTTTGTTGTTTCATGTTCCGCATTTCATACTCAGATGACACACTCCATGTTCACTTTCATCGAACTGAATACGGTAAACATAATCCTATGGATAAGTTTTATTTAGAACTAAATCTCTTATCCGAAATTGATCTCTTCAATATTTCGACTAGCTCCTTCATGTCTACCTTGAAAGCTCCACGAATTCCTTAATTTAGAATTAGATAATATCAATTTATTGTATTCTCCTATTTATTACACAGGGATTTACATTTAAGTTTAAACTTACTTAATCCTATAGACTCTTATACCTTTCGGTGTCGAGTAATGCTAGAGTCGAGTCCTCCGCTTCCACTCTCCATATGTCCCTGCACTTTCCTCTGTTGCTCGCCAAAGCCTTTATGTTCTCTCATCCTACTTCCCTCTTCTCCGCCACCGCCCGCACTTCATCCCTCCACGTTATTCTCGGTCTACCCCTCTTCCTCTTTCCAATCTCCCTGGCCACAAACACCTGCCTAATCAACCTCTCCTCGCCCCTTCTAATTATATGATCCAACCACCTTAGCTGACCCTGTTCTATCGTCGTTTCTATTGGGATTATGTTTAAATTTTCCCTAAATGCCTGGTTCCTAATTTTTTCCGATCTCGTTTTCCCCTCTATTTTTCTCAGGAATCTCATCTCTGTGCTTGTAAGTCTACTCCTCTGCCTCTGTGTTGTTGTCCAAGATTCGCACGCGTATGTCATTGTCGGTTTTACAACTTTTCTAATTATATCCGTTTTTACCTGTCTTGATATTTCCTTCTTGCTTAGGAAGCTGTTCTTTATGCTGTTATATAACTTACCGGTCTTTGCTATTCTTTCATTTATTTCGTCGTCCAGGCTTCCTTCCTTGTTTATTATCACGCCTAAGTATGTGAATCTGTCCACCTGCTCTATTATCTCGCTATCTATCTGTATCCTATGCTTCTCCTTCCGTGCTCCAATTATCATTGTTTTAGTTTTCTGTTTATTTATTTTCATATTTAGTTTCTTCAGTTCTTCGTTAATAATAGTAACATTACTTTGCAGCTGTTTCTCTGTTCCCCATTATCACCATGTCATCCGCATAATATAGTTCCATCAAGTTTAAATACATACATATTTAACATTTAAAAATTCGTTATTGTTTAATTGATAAGACTATTTTATCTATTTAATATACATATTTAAGACAATGTAATATGTGTATACGACATGTATAACGCAATTCTTATTACGCCATCACTTCACAAAGTCTCTTCCCAAGCGTCTCTCTCCTACATTCGATGGTTCATAAGGCGGCTACCATAATTTCAATGTTAAACGTGTTAATTAATTTACATTATAATCGTAAAGTGACTGTAAGTGTGCATAATTGATACATTATGATTATATTGCTTGGAAGGTTTTTCCTGTAATGTACAAAATAAATAAATGAAAAGTAACGGACATAAAATTGGAGCTACGGGGCACGTTCGATATAGTAAAAAACATGTTTGGATATCAATAGGATCATATTCTTATGACGGAAACTTAAACGCAAAAAATTGTCTATTTTTTGGAGAATAAATTAAATATTCTTCTAGGGAATATTCCATATTGCATTCAATAATAATTTTTTATCATGACAGAGCATCTCTTAATCTGGTACGTAGACTTTCGCGGTCGTAGTCCATGCTCTCTGCTTCTGGGCCTCTGGGCTGGAACCGCGCCACTTGTGTATCTGCCGACGTTTCAGTGCAGTAGTTGAGCCCTGAAGATGTCCCATACAAATGGGTACGAAACGTCAGCAAACATACAAGTGACGCAGTTCCAGTCCGGAAGCTCAGAAGCAGATAACTTAAATGACAATTTTCCTGATAGATGGATTGCTATGTAAGGACCTATTCGATAGTCTGCTTCTTGTGGGAAACCTAAATATATTCTTTACAAATAACAATCACAAAATCTAGATGAAGAAAAATTTAAAATAACATCATATAGAAATATACCACAAGGTAAAATATCTACAGCCACGAGAACTGCACTATTACAGGGGGAAAATGCGTGTCTCCAAGAAAGAGGTGATCATTTTGAACAAGTTTTATAATTAAATTTGTAAAGATGTTTTAATGTTCTTCTTATTATTGATGTCACATACAAGGATTTGATTCGTGAAAATAATTTTGGGCGTTTCTCGATCAACCTACACATATCGTTGGTTTTCTAAAAAAAAATTTTCTCTACATAGAAATTAAAAAATAATATATAAGCCAGAAACGAAAAAAAATTTTTGATTTTACACAAAAAATAATACTATGAAGAAAAAGTAAAGAAGTTATGTAGATATTTTCATTTATTACGAAAATATTGGCTATTATGCGTTACAAGAATGACCCTGTATACGTACGTAACACACACGCAAATATATATATATATATATATATATATATATATATATATATATATATGCCGGTAAATCGTGTATATATATATACACGATTTACCGTAATATGTAAAACAATTTATTATTATTTAATTATGATAAGAGACAATAAACACATTATAAGTGTATAATTACAAATTTTAAATAAATACACAAATAATTATATACTCAATAATTAATATTTACATTTAAAAGCTATTAATACGACCATAAACAATGTATCATAATGAAGTATGTGTATACAGTGTGATAAAAAATGATCTACAGAAGTGCTAGAAATAGCTAGTTCCAGTTTTACGAATGAACATTAACATCAACCGTACCTATAATTATTTGACATGTGTAATACGAGGGTACTCCCATAAGTACCCGGCCTGACCTAGAGATAGCGGTGGTCATTTGAAAAATATCACTGTATTAGAAAGTACACAATCTATAAAGCAAATGTTTCAAGTTTGAGGACGTCAGTTTAGTATTTGTTTGGCAACCATCAATAATGAAGGTTTTCAGTAAATTTGTATAAATGAAGGAAATTGGTCATCGTTACGTGATACAATACTTTTATTTGAAAGGCATCCGCCCAACTGAAATAAAATTTGAACTGGATTCTACTCTGGGTGAGTCTGTTCCTTCACAGCAGTGAAATATTTGGTAGCAGAGTTTAAACGAGCTGCCAAGACGAGGGAGTGATCGACCAAATGAAGTAATGACTCCAAAAATGGTGAGGAAAATCCACAATGCGGTATTGGATGATCGTCGGCTGAAAGTGCGCGAGCTATCAGACATAGTGGGCATTTCAAAAAGTGCGGTACATCGCATATTATCTGAAAATTTAGACATAAGGAAGCTGTGTGCAAAACGTTTGCTCACACTCGAGCAAAAACAGTGTCGTGAAGATGTTTCAATTGAGTATTTGACGAAGTTTCACAGCAACAAAGCAGAATTTTTGCGCCGTTTCATAATCATGGATGAAACATGGGTCCATCACTTGACACCCGACACAAAAGAACAGTCAAAACAATGGACTCAAAAGGGAGAGCCGGCTTCAAAGATGGCGAAGACCATTTCATCTGCAGGCAAGTTCGTGGCATCGGTTTTTTGGGATGCGCGTGGAATAATTTTCATTGACTATCTTGAAAAAAACTATCATCGGCGAGTATTATGCGAACTTATTGCAACGTTCGAGCGAAGAAATCAAGCAAAAACGGCCGCATTTGTCTCAGAAGAAAGCGTTGTTTCATAAAGACAATGCACCAGCTCACCAATCCGTTATTGTAATGGCCAAAATTAAAGAATTAAAGTTTGAATTGTGACTTGATGCACTCTATTCGCCAGATTTAACCTCCTCGGATTATTTTCTGTTCCAAAACTAGCAAAAATAGCTCACTGGTCTCCAACGATGAAGAAGTGATGTCGGCAGTTAGTGGCTATTTTAAGAAGCAAGACAGTTATTATTGAACATCGCTGGGAAAAGTGTATAGAGCTGAAAGGAGACTATGTTGAAAAATAAATAAATTTCTTTCCAAAATTTTTATGTTGGGGGTAGTTCTGGGACCACCCTCGTTGTTAATTATACCGAAGTTCTAAGACTCTGTTCCACGCAATGCAGAATGCCTTTTACTCATTTTATTTTAGAAATAAACAATGCCGGTTGTAATTTTTTAATTGTTTTAGTAACAGAGTGATAGTTCTAGTCGAGAAGTAATATTAAAATGCGATAAATTAGCATAATTCCGTAGTAGATTATGATTATACATGAAAAGACAAATTTGAAGGAATGTGTTTACTTCACGTAACAATGGACAAGCCACAATATTTTATTCTCAACATGCATTCAATAATGTGTTTTTGCGATTCAAATAATTCAGCTGCAAACGAAAGGTTATCGCCAAATAACCTATACTTTATGTAAACCACAGAGTACTACATGTTACAATATTCTGATGTGGTCCAAACTCACATTTATTCATGTTGCACTTCTAAGGTGTAGAAAAGTATTAGACTTTAGCCTAAAAACCAAGGGTACCACATAATATATACATATAATTTAAAATCATGAAAGTATCATATAAATCATTTTACTCATCTTTCACCTTCTCAAATCTACCATATATATAAATATATATATATATATATATAAATATATATATATATATATATATATATATATATATATATATATATATATCAGATATATCATCAACGTGTATCGTGAGAAAGAAACCCCAAATAGGCTATATTATAACGTCGATACGAAATATAGCACATAGTCTAACCCCATGGCGCCATCAATGTATTAGGAAGATTTTTGAATGATACGGGGATATATTCATCTGTAATGCGCCTTACAAATATTGTTATTCCCAAGGTTAGCATTTCTTAAACATGTTACAGTAAATTTATTTTTCATTCATAAGCCAATATTTTGACACTAAATAAAGAACACTTCCTTATCATTTAATATATGCCGTCAATTAATTACTAATTTCTCTGAGGTTACGATCAATTTTGATTGCTATTCGTCTGTTTGGTACCTTTATTTTCTTAATATGTCATTCCTGACAATTTCGTCTGGATATACGCAATTCTTCGCCACAAGAGTCTTACTTAGTAACCCCTTTTTATTAATTAAATAAAATTTCAGGTATGAGTACTTGATATTCTCATACGATATTCAAAAATGAATGGCGAAGCTAATCAGTTAACATATTTATGCATTTTGATGCACATTTAACACCTTTAATTTTAATTTCCGTAAACAAACTTAAAACGATTTTTTTAATTACCATTACCTAATAGTATTGTAGTTTCCGAAAATTATAATCTATCAACAGTTTCGTTGCTTGCATATTTATCAAACCCCTACGAAGCTCGTAACTAGTGTGTGAGTATGGGAAATAGAACTTCCGAGAAAACCAAGCTATACTAAAACTAAAGTGAAGTTAACGTGCCGAGAGCTGCTGGTCGGCAGGTAAATGCGGTGTGTTAACGTTGTTCTGGTTACTTGGTCATGCAGGACTCTAATTATATAAGCGCTATTATTTCCCTTACTGTGTGTGGGAACGTATGGAAAAGGTACAAAGTAATACCCAAAAACAATGTGAGAAGTTCTAAAGGTGCAAGGCAAAAACTTTTTATGATAAATACAGGCCAAAAAGGGGAGGATGAACCAGGAGCGTAATCAAACTCCTGAGAAATACAAGGACCACAATAGATTTAAAAACATCATTGCAGATTAGGCTTTACGACTACCTCCTACCTACATCCTACCTACATCCTCCCTACCTTTTTATTCTCAGGAGGCAATTTTCTTCTTCTTGTAATTCAAATCGAACGCACGCTAAACTTTCTCTTCATATGGGAAAACAGTAACGTAGCGTGACAAAGTCACGTGGAATGGGATCTAGGATGTGACGTGGATATTCCAGCACTTCCATTCCAGTTCTTGATAAATATTTGGTATCGATATCCAACATCTGTTGTAGTAAAAAACCGACTGTTTTTGAGTACGTACTTCAACAAATCTGCCTTGGTGCACTATTTTGCAGTGACTGTCTTCTATATTTTATATTCTAGCTCTCACAACTCCTCTCACGCTCAAGAATCACCATTTTCTTCTTAACGAATCTAGATTTTCGCACAAACACGGGCGCGCCTTCATTACATTTTAATCTGTACTCAAACAGGCATATCATAGTAGCAAAATCTTATCTGTCGAAGGGCTGTTGGTTTTTTAACACAGAAGCCATTTTCTCCAAATATTGGTCAGTATTCAATCCACAGGCAAAGTCGTAGCGTAAAATTGCCTACTATTCCGTTTTTGACCAAAATGAAAAAACGAGCTATTTATGCTGACACAATTCGAGAGTAACTGATACAGAAAGACTGAATCGCTGGCAACAGTATAGGATTGAAGTCTCGACTTGCATAGAATTTGTCACAATGTACAATAACCCAGTCTCCCACCATAATACAATCAATTATCAGTTATTGTTTGTCGGTGACGTAATGAGCCTAATATTTGACGTGCCTATGACATAATTTCTAGAAACAAATTTGACATCGTTAGGGTAAGTTAAAATTGATCAACTCTTATTTATTATTACTTTGGTGGTGTGATGAACGCACTCATTCGTACCTATATATTGGAACGAATAACTTTCAGATGACCAAGGTATTTTCCTAGTCCACTTTACATAAATTACATCCTTGTAAAAACATGAAAAGTAAAACGATTCCCAAAACTGTTGTTATCTAAAGAAGATCGTCATAAAGACAAAAGTTATCGTCTATATAAGGTATCATATAATAAGCAATTAGTATTATTCGTCTGGAATTACACAGAATATTTCATTTGGGTTCGTGTTTTTAAATTGTTGGAAAATTTTATACAATTTTGGATATTGACTTATATCTATATCTATCGTCTATAAACAATGCAATAATATTACTGTTATAGTTCGTTTCAAGATAATTTAATTAGATAAGTAGTCAGCTAAATACTTATATAGCACCCTCTACAGTGAGAGCTTAATAAAACGTAAACACATCTAAAATGGAAGCTGATCCTTACTTTTATAGTTAGGATGGTATTAAACAAATTGTGTCTAAATAAGATAACGCGATTTGATTATTTATGCATATTAGTTCTGGAAATAAAATTTCTTAATCTTTCCTTAACATCGTTTAATTAAAACGCCATCACAGCTTAACATTCCTTACAATTAAGTTATACAGTCCATATACGTTTCACTAGTAGCAAAATATAAATTGTAAGATGAGAAAGCATATATTTTATTATAAGAAAATGTGGAGACCTTGGAGCGAAGACAGGGAAGGTGAACAGTATGAAATAAATAACAATATCTGTGACTCGGTGACGGACTATATAAATAGTGGCACTAAAAGATTCATCTGGTAGTTCAAGTTAAGCAAACACTGTTAAATGCATACAATAATTTATGTGAACGAACTGCAGAAATTACAGAAAAGGCCATTATGGAATGCACGTCAAAGTTAAATAGTGTCTGCTACAGCAGAGTTTATAATATAGTGAAGAATGGTATTACGGAAAGAAGAATTTGAAGTGATAAAGAACATATAGTAAAGGAATCAATCGACGATTAGTGTATAGTATATACAAACAGGGTGAAGTGGCCACATTAAATAACTTACAAAGAAAAATTAAAGAAAATATCGAAACAAAAGCGTCTAGAACAAGAATATGGCAAACATTAAAGCCAAATGGTTTCCGATTAGGGACAATATACAAATGATGTGTTTAATGGAGTCATAGAGAATACAAAAATTATGTCCAGAATATTTAATCGACATGAAAGTATACCAAGTTGAAAGGCGGTTTATTTGTTACCTGAACCAAATTTGGTCTGACACTCACGATACCATTAAAAATGTTGAATTGCTTATACCCACGTCTAAAAGAAAAGAAAGCAGTTGGGATTCGCAAAAAACATAAAAAATTGTCATCTTTACAATCACGAGGATATGACAGCACCATTATTTGAAAAGTGGTTGCCTGTTTACTATATTTGTTTCAGAGATTCACTCGTCATCAGGTAAACTTGTGTGCCGACATGTGAGACAGACGCGTTCTCGTTCTGTCGTTCAAATACATTTGAATACTGTACGAGACAGGGAGGCAATGTCTTCCCTTCATTTTTCTGTACCGAAAAGGTACGATAAAATCTACAAAGGAATCGTTCATTAATAATACAAATTTACCTGATGATGAGTGAATCCCTGAAACATATGTAGTAAACAGTGTGTTATTAGTATTTGAATGATTCCTTTTAACATTCAAAACTATTTTTGTTTCTTTTTCACAATTTGAATTAGTTTTAAGACGTAATTTTTCCTAAATAAATTAATGAAAATACTTGTTTCATAAGATTGTCAGTAATTTACTATTCTCTTTTAATTAAACCTATGCAATTGAATTTTAAATTTGGTAACTGCATTCTATGGCGAAAATACAAATTTTAAGTAAAATTCCAAGACTTCACCGTCTACTCAATATTACCGTACTGATATTTTTGAAGAACCTTGTACGCAAAATACTATGCAAACGTGAGATATTAATTAATTAATTCAAGCACCAATCACTGAGCAATTTGACTCGAGAGCATATAACAATGAAATAACCCCACCAGTCTTGCAAAAACCATCCAGAGGAATGTTCGAAAAAACCGACCGAAGGTCACATCACCAAGCCGCGCACGAAGCGAGAGCACCCGACACAATCACACACACACACACACACACACTCAATCTATTATATTTTAAATTACACATTAAACTGTCGACTTTCTTATACTATTGATATTATGCAAATAATTAACGCGATCATTGGCTGTCGCATATTTTTATTATGCCTTTTTTTAATTCTAAATAAATAAACTGCGACAAACGAGGAACTAATAAAATGCGGTTTCATAGGCAGCAATATAATCGATTATTTAATTTATTGAAAGCTCTTTTATTGAATATAGGAATATTAAGTCCATATTAGCCAATTAACCATTAGGTTATGTTATTCGTTTGTGCATTAATTAGTTTCGTATGTGTAGCCATATCAGAGGCCTATTTGGCCTTCGCTATCTCGGCATGAAAAAAAAAGTCGCAAGTCATTATTGTGTTCTGTAAGGGTAACCCTTTCACATGTAAATACTTTTAATAGGAACGATTGCAAACAAATCGAGTTCAATATGGTTAACAACAGTTCATTTATATACACATGCATGCATATTAGTTAATTTACTTGTGTGTCATTTACAAAGATAAAATTAGAATGGCATGAAAATGATGTCATGGATATAATTTAAAAACTTAAAATTTATGTTCAAGTATATCGTTAACAAAGACTTAAATGAGAGTTAGAAAATTGGAAAAAATATCTATCTCTATACAAGGTGTGGTAAGTAAATAACGAAATTTTTTCACGCATGAATCGGTCACGCTGACGCACTTTTACACCTTCACCTGAATCATTGCAATAAATTCTACGCAATGCTGCAAATTGCATCTAAAATATGTTTGTAGTTTCCTAATACAAGCATTTATGATCGTGGTATTAAGTACCATTGATTTTAAGAAAAAATAAATCAAATTTATCTTGAAATTGGGTGAAAAACAGGTATAAATTTGCATATCATGTGCAACCATGAATATTTATGAAAGCAGCAGCGCATGAGCGAATCGTCCCAAAAAAGAACGAGATCATCAACGCATAATGATCATATGAAAGAAGCAAAACTTACAGACTGCAATGTTGAATGTTTGTGTTGACGGCGGTAATTATCTATGGCTTCGTATGTTGTCGACGAGACAGAGTATCAACAAAGAAACAATCCTTATACAATTAAACGATGAGAAAACTGTGATAAATTGCCTCTTAAAGTACTCACGGCGTTCAGGGAAACTATATTTACGATATCCGAATAAATGCTGGAACACATTAAGGCGGAGCAAGATCGATTACATACGATCGTGACTAGAGATGAATCGATATCTAGTACGACTCAGAGACGAATAGACAGAGCAGTCTGTAAACGTGGGAAGAAAAACCACAATCAACAAAAGCCAAAATATCAAAATCGCAAGTCAAGACACTACTCATTGTTGGAAATTCCTCTTTCACCTCTCCGTTTCGTAGAAGTTCAAATAAAATAAGTAATGCTGAGTAAGAAAAACAATAAGCATCTACTTAAAATATATAATTTGTAAATCGATCGGTTCATATCACTTAAATAGACCAGGCGATGCATTGTGTGGATACATACACATGCGTGTTTAAACGTATGTGTAATGTTCTAGCTAAGAAAAAATAAGAAATTTTGGTTTCAGGATTTCTTCCACATAGTAGTTCTTTGATTTTGATGTAAATTATTTGTTCGACATTTTAGTACTCTCGTTTATATCCAGAACAGGTATTGATAGGACTACGTTGCATCGAATGCGGCCATTTATATGTCCTATCTACTAAGGCGACAGTATAGCTGTTCGGAAATTCAGCAGTCGGTCCTAATGATCTAGATTGAGTCTGTCGTTACGATTTTTTTTTTTGAATAGAGGAGGTAAAATAGATAAAATTCGTTGACCAGAAGCTCATTTGTTCAGGTTATCCGAACGCTTTTCTATCTATACAGTATCCCTCACGATTCTTATTTTTATCTGTATATTTCTAGCGAGCGTCCTCGCAATTTTGAAATCTGCCTTACATCCTGTTGTAACAAAATGTCATTCTTCTCTTCTGACCCTAATTCTCCTGTTCATTTGGCCCATGTAAGACATTTCATAGAACGCACATGGAATTTCGTATACCCCGTATATAATCCTCCAACAGTATTCAATTTTTGTAATTTCGTAGTATCTCGCCTAGCTTCCTTTCAGTAGTAAATAACATGTTAATGTTATGTTTGTTGAGCCCTTTACCTCCATGGTGCCCTTTGTATATGGTAAAAACTATCTCGATTTCGGTTCATTCTATTCTTCCGGTTTTGTTCTTTGACGCTTACTACCAAATCGCAATTTGGCGGTATACTAAAATATTACAAAGACAGAATACCGCTCGAGGACCGAAGAATATACGAAATTTCATGTCAGGATGGTGAACAGTCTTAAATAGATAAATAAACAGGAGACTTAGTGGTAGAAGAGAAGCACATAAATTAGCGGTACAATAACTAGTGCCCAGCCCATCTCTAGGATAACATTTTGTTAGGATAAGAAACAAATAGATTTCTAAAATACGAGGAGCGCTCGCTAGAAATATACATTTGCAAGCGAGAATCGTGAGGGAGACTATAGAGAAACAAAAAGGTCCAAACAACCTAAACAAACGAGACCATACTCAACAGCTTGTATCTATTTGGTGTCCGTTACTCAAAAACATGAAAATAAATCTAAATAAAACTAGACGGACTGAATAATGAACCATAATACAAAATAGCGACAGTGACGGCCCCCACCCTACCGTCTCAGCAAACAGAACATATAAAAGTTTATCTTTGTTAATACAACGTAATCTGATCAATATCTAATCCAGAAGAAAATGACGGCAAGAGCATTGAAACGTCAAGCAAATAACGACTCATATCAGAATCAAGAAACTACTACTTGAAAGAAACCTGAGAACCAAAGTCGTTTTATACACTTATCGTATATACTTATATAATGCGCTATTTGTAATACACCCTCCAAAACAACGTTCTCAAAACTCGTCGTCCACATTTATTAGCACATATTCAGAAACATTCTTGGGAAGGAGAAATCCAGCATTCCTACTGAGTGTCTTCTTTGATATCCGAGGTGCGATCTAACGGAAATTTCTACTAGCCGGTCAGTCAGTTCTGCGTTCTACCTCGAAAATTCTGAAGTATTTGAGAATTAAAGCAGCCAGTATTGCCCGTAATTGGTTTCAAAGGAATGCTTACTACATCACGACACGTGCTGTCACATTCAGCGCCGATTATTCTCGAGTTTTAGCTATAAAAAGCATACAGCCTTTCGAGGTCTTCCTTTTCACGTAACCACAACACGTGTTCTTGAAATGTTAACAAGTGTCCTTCATTCTGATGCCAGTCCTGCGTATATTTTAAAAATCGCGGCATAACAAATTAATAACAAGTTTGCACAACTGAATTGAGTCATTTCGATCAGTTAAAGCTTAAGGCTATTTCTGGAATAAATGCAAATCTTAAAAAAAAATCCGATATAAATCAACACTTCAATCAATAATTTTTATGGAAAAAAACAGCATAAATTAAACTAGCTTTCAAAATTCTCCCATTCCATTCACAAGACCAGTTAAATACACACATAAGTCACACACGTATATTTGTATCTGTAAAATATCCCAGATGATTTAATTTCTGTTCTACCAGTAAGTATTATTACAATCAATTCAAATGGTTTTTCACACTATTATTGTATTTTATTGCAAATTAAAATGACAGTTATGTACATAAAAAAATACCGTCACTTTGCGTACCACCTATTTATAATGGTAATGAAGCAATCTTGTCGGTATCACATATTAGATGGTAGATTTCAGATTTAGATTATGTATGTTGTCAACGAGAATAGTGTTTGGAATCGCGGAAAAATTAATATTTATAAATTCGCACACAGTAAACGATTAAACGATAATCATAATTACAACAATTAATTACTGCAAAAAAAAGACAATCACACGTATGACACAGTATGGTAACATTAGAACGATATAACGGTCAAGAAATAAACCCTAGAACTTTATTCGTATTATAATCTAGTGACCTATTGACAGCAGGAAATTCAAATATATTTTTTCATTATAATTTAATAGAAGCAAGTACATTTTCTATGATTGTCTTCTTTTCTCGTAACTCAATGGTTTGTCGTCCAAAGATATTTCTGCATTCAATGCAGAAATTCTTATTTGAAAGATTTATCAATTCAAATTTAGTTTTTAGAAAATCTGATTATATTTTTATTTCATGTATTTGTACCTACCTTATGTTTGATCAACAGTCTCTCGGTTACGTTCTTAAGTTACATATTTTGCTTTTAAATCGGGTTTCAGCTCGCCAAACGCTTTTTGACATTGACTCATACATATTGTTATATGTTATACAATCACAATGTATGTAGAGAGTAATGTTATAAATAATACAGCAATTTATAATATATATGGTGTAATTAATGTTAAACCACACATTGCATGTATGTAACGGGTGTTCTTTTAAGAGCTTGACAACTTAAAATGATAATACAAGGCAGAGATATAGTTGAAATGACATTTTTTTTATTATAATTTCATAGATAATTTCATGGCATTTAACTTTTAAATATGATTTCCGGCATACATACGTCCGACACGGCTACAAGTTACATGGTCAATTCGATCAGTCCAATTTTTGACTACTTTTTCCAATAAATCTGGCCGTATGGCGTCAATGGTGGCTTGAATATTGGCTTCCAATGCTTCAAGAGTTGCTGGTTTGTCGGCATAAACAAATGACTTAACATATCCCCATAAAAAGTAATCCAGAGACGTTAAATTGCACGAACGAGGGGACCAGTGAACAGAACCACTTCTGGAAATAAAGTTATCAGCAAATTGATTTTGCAATAAATCGATTGTTAAGCGCGCTATATGGCAAGTTGCGCCGTTTTGTTGGAACCAAATGTCGTTGAAGTTTAACTGATTAATTTTTGGAAACAAAAATTCAGTCAGCATGGCTCCATAGCGCTCGCCATTCACCGTAACGCCAACTCCTTCCTCATTTCGAAAGAAATAAGGACCGATGATACCGCCAACGCGTAAACCGCGCCAAACAGTTAATTTTAATGGATGTAATGGTGATTCGTTAACGGCTTGAGAATTGTCTTCGCTCCAAATACGGCAATTTTGCTCATTGACCCAGCCATTTAACCAGAAATGAGCTTCATCACAACACATTTCTTTGATAAAAATGCTTATCTTCGGCCAGTTTCAAATAAGCCCAATCAGCAAAAATGCGATCCATCCATCATTTGGCTTCAATTCTTACACGAGAAAGAGTAAAATTAGTGCGAAAACGTTCAATAACTGCACGAATTGCTTGCTCACTAGGCCAATTATGTTGACCGTAAAATAGACGAATTGCTCTATGAACTTCGCGAACAGATTTATTTTTTTCAAAGTAAATTACCACCATTTGGAAGCGTTGTTCTAGTGTTAAACGATTCATGATGACTTGCCAAACCTTACTGAACATAAATGTCAACAGTTTGACATTATCGGCTGTCAAACCATAGTTATCAATATCGATAGTTCTCATGCAGCTTAAAAAACACCCATTATATGCACACTTAACTAACGTTATAAGATCAACTTCTTAAAATTATGTTATCACAGCACATCAAAATGTAAATGTACATTTTATTCTAATTTTTTTCATTTTTAAAAGAATATATTTATAAATATAAATTTCAGATATTAGATACCCAATTGAATATGGTGATTCTTATGTTAGAGAGAAACAGAGAGAGCATCGATATCATTTTAAAAAATTAATCTACAAAATTAGTAACAAAATGTTCGGCTGTAGACAATGATTTCTAAAATGTTACAACTTATTCTATAAACCTTTGTCTATCGACGGACATGACCAGAGACAGGAAAGCCTATGGCTTTTAAAATAACTAAACTATACAAAGTCAATATCGTATACGATAATTTAAACATTTTTGCTTCAGCAATATGTCCCAAAATTTTTCATGCGATACCCAATTTTAAATTTTATATGAACACGAAATGTATTAATAATAAATATAATCAAGGTAATTATCCGCTTCTGCAATACGAAAGGTAAGATACATGGTAGGTAAGCATGTGATGGTGGTTCAAGTCTAACCGGAGAGCAGGAAATGTTTTCAAAAAATTCTGCATTATATACACGATGTTAAAACTTGTAAAAATTAAAATACATTTTTATTTATTTTGATTAAAGCATTAAGAAGTTAATTCTGAACTTTATAATACAGGGTTATGCATAAAACGACCGAGGGTTAATATACACCCCAAAATATTAAGGAATTGGATTTGAGAGTTAATTAAGAGTTAGAATGAAAGGAATAGACAATATTGTTAAGCAGCATAAATATACAAAATTATACATAAAAAGATATATCCCAAAAATTTTATGTTATTGAACTTGTGCTTGCAAAATGTGAATGTTTCTGTTAATTAGCTGTTACCTCTACCAATCAATACTCCCTTTTCAGTGGTAATTGAGTGTGTATGGGTTCACTTCATTCATATCTGTCACCAGTGATACTTCGCTTTCTGTTTAGTTTTCAGACAGGTAGGATGAGCTGTCATCGTAACGTTTGCTTAAATTTTCAGGACATTTTTGTACATTTATTGCTTCTCATACGATTTCAGTCTCAAATGATCGCTTTAAATTATAATTCATATCCCTCAACAATTCACTTTATACTGTGCTACAAGCATATGTAGTGCAGAAGATTATATAGTCACTTTACTTTTTACCGAGTTACAGTGCGTTTTTCTTCGCGATTTTTCATTACCTTAAGCATTTGTCTCATGGATGACAGGTGTAAAATCTGTGACAAGATATTTCTTACAACCATTGTTTCTCGAACAGACTCTTTCAGGCTTTTTAAATCGTCTTATCTGAACTAAAGATGATGTTGTAAAACTTTTGATGTCTACGATTTCCTTTACGTATAGCAAGAGAGAAAGACCAAGATGAGATGGAGGGATAACGTAAACAAAGTTGTAAAGAAGTGGAACTTATAACAGAAAACTTAAAAACTTGTTACATAGAAACTTAAATACCTCTTCTGGAGTAAAGAAGTTACAGCTTCGTTCGAAACGAAAGCACTAGGTCCAGCAGAATTTTGACTAAACTGTATCTCAGTTACGTGATTGACACTTTATCTATATGGACACATGAATTGTGAAAGTGCAATAATATCTACTATATCTGAATCGTATTCAATCCAAAACTCAGTTCATAATAGAAACACGAAGAGACAAACTACTTTTCACAACATTCCAATAATCACGAAAGTACATTTGTTTTCTCTTCCACTGCCTGTTGTCTCGGCTTTTTACTTTGGCTTCGGATTTCTTTGATAATATCGTTCTTTGATAAACGATTGCCTAGTAAGATGTTTGTGATATTGCGAGTTTTTATTGTTATGTTGTAAATTCGAGTAGTTTTTTAAAATATAGTTTGGATTGGAGTGAGATGATGGTGTGTTCAGTGCATTCGTTTGTCTACGTAATTTTGCGATATTATATGTTCCAAGCAAATCTACTTTTCTGATTACTAGAATATCAAGAAAAAGTAGTCTGCCTCAATTTTCTGTGTTTAAATTTCGAACTGACTTTTGGGTTGAATATCATTCGGATGTAGTAGAAATTACTGCACATTAACGTTTCCATGTACCCATATAGCGAAATTAGTAGTCGACCATGTACCTGAGCTAGAGTATAGTCCAAATTCCGCTATATCGAGTGATTTCGTTTCGAACGATGTTGCACTTTATTTACTCCACAAGAACTATTTAAATTTCTACATAGCAAATTTCTAATTTTTCCGTCGTAAATATGTTCGAGTACATATCCAGTTTTTCACAGCTTCCTGTACGGTGTTCCTTTACCGTATTTTGGTTTTCCTCTCTTCCCTATTTACTATAATGTCCACTCCAATAATCTTGGTAATCTTATTTTATTATCATTTCACTTTTTTATGTATCCAAACCGTATGAATAGCTTTTTTCAATTACTTACTTACAAAACTGTAGTTCAAGTTATTACATGTACAACCTGGAGAGTAAAAGTATAGGATTAATTAACAGGAGAAAATTGTTGGGTGCAGATATGGACTTTTGATTGATTATGATCATACGTATTTGTATCTTTAATGAAACAAGTAATTTAAAGTTAGACTTACTATGTCAGTATAATATTGATTGCCTACAAGTTACAGTATATTTCGTAATATTTATTCATTTGTTTTAATAAACACCAAGGCATTACAATGTGTGCTTACATATACGAAAAATATCATTCAATTTAATGCAGCCTTGATTGAAGTTCATAATCAAACCAGTTGCTCCATCTATAGCTACAATAATGCAATACATTCGACAGTCAAGGCCTACTACCAAATGAATTCGATTTTCCCGAACATATTCCACCGTGTCTAATTTTTTTCTCTTGGTACTATTACTGTTAGATAATGAAACTGTTAGATTGCCATTACCTTTTATTAAGTGAGCTACAGAGTAATAAATCGTATACGCTTCGCCTACTACGCCTACTCCGTTTCAACTCTTACAGACACTTCTTTACATTGTAGTGTTTTACTCAGAAGCATACTTTCATGTCGGAAGTAAGACAGAAGTGTGCGTTTGGCGTTAATAGTCTATATCAAAAAATTAATGAAGAGAATACAATGCCCGACGGACTTTTATATTTACATTCGATTTATTCGAGAAATTTTATTTACGAAGTACTAAATTTTAATTTCAGATTATGTAATAAGGCATAGAAAAAACTCGTTCTAATAGCGAAAACGATACTTACCTAAAATACGAGGTCTATCTACTAAATAATGAGACCGATACAATAACTTCTGCCCCTTTTTTTAAATAGACTTTTTCTTGTTTTTTTGGCAACTATTTGGTCTAATTTCTAGGAAGGGGATTTTGCACAATCTGACCATCTCATTAGTGGCCTTCTCAGATGTTTCTGCTTATCAAATTTATAAGTAGTATTTTAATTTAATAGGTGGGTCACCGGAAAGTCTTGTCCGTTTTTAGAATAAAATAAAATAATAAATTTTTCATACCTCGAATAAATTTTATTGAATAGTATAATTTTCATCATTATTTATGACTTCCTGCCGCGTAATGACAATTTGTGTATCTCATTTTTAAGAAATGCCTTATCCCTAGGAGCGAAAAATTTAACCAGTATTTGTCTAATCTATGCCACGGTATTTTGTACGAATTCCAACAAAGAAGAAATTTATATTTATTATATATATAACTCGGGTATTTCAGCCTTCCTACTGTTCGAATTTAGTAGCTTCTTCACCTGTCGTGAATGATACAAAACATTGTCCATCACAATGGCACTTCTGTCGAGTCATATTGGTAAGAAATTTTTCTGAAGCCGCTCTTCAAATAATGATGCTGTCATATCCTGGTGATAATCAAACAATTTTTATGTTTTTTTGCCGAAAGTAGCGCTTCGCTGACATAACTACTTTCAAAACCAACATGCAAAATAATAATTCTTTTTCCTTTGGAAGTGGGCACATTTAATAAACAAGCCTGTGAATTATCAATCCAGAATTTTTTATGGTGTCGTGAGTGTCATACCAAGTTTCGTCACAAATAAACCGCTCTTGATCTCGGAATTTTTAGATGTCGATTAAATATTTTTGGCGTAATTTTGCGCCGTTTATCTATTGTCTCAAAACGGAAACCATTTTGTTTTAATGTTCGCCACATTGTTGCTCTAAAAGTTTCTATTTTGGTATTTTTTATAACCTATTTAATGAGGTAACTTCTACACTACTAACTTTTAATCAGTTGGATACATGTACTTGTTTGATTTAAGTATAATTGTGTATTACTCTGTCTAACACCCTAATATATCCATATTATTTTCTTTCTTTAACTATACTTTTATCAAATCATATACTTCTTCTAATAATATTGTATCTTCAGCAAGTAGTAACTTAAATAGTACACTATCCCAAAAAATAGTCGCCATCAATTTCCTAGCCGATAAAACAATTTCTGTTTTTCTTAGAGTCGGTTCCCCTTTGTTGTCAACTGTTTTGACTGTTTTTTTGTTTCGGGCGTATGATGGTGTATCCAAGTTTCATCTACAGTAATGAATCGCCGCCAAAACTCGGATTTATTGCATCTAAACTGCGCCAACAGAGCGTTGGAAATGTTCATTCGTTGTGGTCTGGTTCAGACCACCCTCGTAGCACCCTGATTACTACATACGTTTCAAGGAATAACCCCTATCATCAGGTAAACTTATGTTATTAACAAATGACTCTTTTATGCGGTTTATCGTATCTTTTCGATACAAAAAGTAATGAAAAACATTGCCTCCCTCTGTCGTACAATCCATGAATGTAGTGAACGACACAACAAGGACGCGTTATTTCGCTAAGTCGGCAACAAGGTTGCGTATGTAGACAAACACTACTTCTTGGCGATTTGCCACATAGATGATAGGTGTTATACCTTGAAACGTACATAGTAAACCGGATGTTATTAATATTTGAATGATTCCTTTTAACATTCATCTATTTGGCAGATAGCCGAGAATTAGTGTTTGTCTATATACACTCTGGCAACCTCGTTGCCGACTTAGCGAGATAAAAACGCCCTTATTCTGTCGTTCTATACATTCGTGTTTTACGATAGAGGGAAAGAATGTTTTTTCATTTCAGTAAGCTATTAGTGTTGCAACTATGATTGTCACTTCTAGTATCAGACTTGTTTACATGCTTATGAATATATGTAAATTAGTATATGATAGAAGGGAAAAACAGGATCTTATTTAGTATAAAATACTATTTATAGTAATTCTTGTAAGAAAGATTATTTAATATTCACATGACTTTTTTAGAATTTAAAAGCTGCCTCAGACTCCCTTTAATTACCTTATGATACTCTTATATAAGATAGGCATGAGTGAAATTGTAAATAGTAGTGTTATACAATTCTGCGAACTCATAGTAAATCTTCACAGGACTTAAATGTTCCTAGATAATTCAGTACATAATTCATTCACATGACATATCCAGTACCGTCCAAAATCAAGAATCCCAATTTTTTGCCTATACATTCTTTATACTTTCAAAATTCAAACATTTAATTTTGCTTGTATTTAAAACTTTTTTTATTTTTTAATTACCGTTTTGTTTCACGATCATACCATTAGTATTTAGTAATGCTTTTATTTCGGTATGTAGTTTTGGTATATACAAATACTATTATTGTTATTATGTTGTATGTAAAAAGAAAAATTTTTTTTGTAAATATATGTTATCTGCTTCTTCCCATTTGTGTGGGACATCTTCAGGGCTCAACTACTGCACTAAAAACGTCGGCAGATATACAAGTGACGCGGTTCTAGCCCTGAAGCCCAGAAGCAGATAGCATGGACCATGACCGCGGAAGTCTATGTACAAGATTGTAAATATATGTATGTATTTGTATTATGTATAGATGTATAGATGTATATTTTTTTCTTAATTTCAAAAGAAAGAAATACATTAAAAATAAAATGCGTAAATTATAAATAAAAGCATCTTTTTAATGTATACTTTATAAAAGCATGACATGTTAGGCACATAGCGCAACATCGTTATCCATAAAAATGTAGACTTCTGGGAATAATGTGTTATTATTAAACAACAATCGCGCTGCATATAAATATGTTTATAATTATAGAGCGTAGTGAATGTTTACTTTTCTTATTATTGGTTCAAATTACTTTCGTAAACGGAATATTAGAATGGCAGATTGTATTGTTTGTTTTTTTAGATTTGAATTTGCCAAAAATAAAAAAGGAACTTCTATTATCTTGAAATATATTATTTATATATGTATTCCAAGATAATAGATCTTGAAATATATACAATTATGTAGCTATTGACACTCGTTCTGGAACTAATTTGTAAGGTTAATATTGAGTAAGATAGTAACAAATATTCGAAAACAATGAAAATTTTCAAATATTTGTCATAAAAACTAAGGCCGCAAATACTCTCGCTAAACAATGCAACGAAATGCAATGGTAACTCGCCTTAAATGAACACACAAGCACGTGTTCACCCTTCTCCAATCATTAAGCAATTCAATTAATAATAAAACAATATTTTGCATTCATAATATTGGTTACAGTAGGTGTTTAACAAAATTAACGATTGTTTGTGCTTTAGATCTTATCTTGTCGTGAAATTCCAAAAATGCAGTTTTAAAACACGTAGCACTGGTCATTACGAAAGGAACTAAATATAAATATATTCTCTAAACAATTAAACAAAGGACCTATGATTTTTATGATAATTTTATTTTTCAATGTAATCTTCCTTAACTTCAAAACAACTTACGCCACCTGTACTGCAACGACTTAACTCCATCAGAGAAGAAAATATTTCTGCCGTTCTCCAAAATAATCTCCCCTTTTTAAATCATGGATGAATGGCCCAACTCAAAAAGAAACACTCGCGGAGGATATATTGGACCTTAAAGGTCTTGTGAACTCGCACATTGTTATCAAGAAACGGGACCTTTTTAAAACGTGAACGTGGAATTACTAATCAATAGCTGTAGGAGATCTTGTTAACGTACTACGTAGGTAACTTTTGCTACTATAGTCCCCTTTGCTATGTAAAGACGCTGGGTTATTTTTAATGGATTCACGACCTCAGCAAAGCTATTTTAACCAATATTTCAAGTCGAAATACACTGCAATTATTCGCTGTGGCGCTTTAATTTCATAAAATTTATTTTTTGTTGTGAAACACCTTGTAAAGCAGTAAGTAAATAACGAACAAATTCAAGTCAAGTTTTACACATAAATTAAAAAAGGGGTAATCCTAGGAAATCAATTGTTTCTATCATGATTAGGTGGATTTTTTTTTCTAATTTCTCGCGTACATAAACTAAATTTATACCGAATGTCAATATTTCACTAGCAATACTAGTGGCAATTTTGACAATTTTCATCTTTTATACTGCTTTTAAGATTTTTTACATTATTTTCTGTATTTCCTCCATATTACCCCATAATAATCCTAATGTTGATGACCTCTCTAAACAATAACCTATTTTCTCTATTGTGTTGTATTACTTCTTCAATGCTTTCCAGGTACCTGCTCCCTTCCCTAATTTGTTTCATTACAAGCTTTTCTTACATCGCATGTTTATATTTCCTTGAGGTAGTAGCTCCTGTCAAAATAGTCTTAACATCTAACCATATTATTAATTGATAGTCTTTTGTATAATCTACTAACTAATTATTGGTCCGTATCTATCATCCCTCATATGTCTCCTTTCCATTTTATAAGTGTCTAAAACGAATTTTATATCTGTACATAATTCTTGTTTGATATTTCGTATTTCATATTCTTGTTCATTTTCCTTGGTACTTATTCCATTTGTACATAATTCCTATAGTAAATAATTTTAAAAGGATAAGTTTACATGTCCTATAAACTTGTATTGAAGCAGGACTTGAGATAAAAGCACTGAGGACTTTAAAGTTTCTTATGAAAATTCTATCAAACGCTTCGATTATGATTATCAAATAGGCCTACACGTCTACTACTAAATAATTAATTAGTGAGCATGACGAAAGACAAATAAGACAAACCTTATTTGCTTTTCGACTGGACAATACGTCAAAACATGACAAAATTTGCGTTTATTCCGAACTGAAAACCATTTGCTATTTAAATAGAAAGTGAACTGTTTCTAGCTTGTTTTGAAACATGGAAAAATGAACTACCGATCAGTAATTAAATTCTTGTTTTTGAAGGAGAAAACAAATGATGAAATAAATGTTGAACTGAAGTCTGTTTACTGGGACCAACTGCCATCGATTAGAACCATAAAACGATGAATATCAATGGAACAAGAACGCATTTCTGCGATTTTTAGCTTTAAATAATAACAATTGCTGAAATCTAAGTACGCAATTATACATTCGAAATGAAGTAACAATCGAAACAATAGATTGTAGTAAGCACGGGTGATCCGAAGAAGAAGATCCGTATATTCGACTGTAAATATTATGGTTACTATAGTGGAATTTTTCTTATCGATTATCTACAAACAGATAAAACGGTAACAAGCGAATGCTATGTAACCCTTTTAGGTTAGTCTCACGATACAATGCATTTCAAAACATCCCACTTAAAGAAGAAAGTCTTTTTCTTAAGGATAATTAACGTGATTTGGCTCCCTAGGACTTTTTCCCAACCTGGAAACATGGCCCGTTAGCTAGCAACAGATTTTAAATGAGGAGGTAATCACTGAAGCTAACGCGTACTTCAATCAGCTGAAAGGAATTAGCGTAAATGAGCGATATACAAGTATACGTTGAAAAAAATTCTAAGAATTTTTCTAAAATAGCTGCACAAATCATTGATCCACCATTATAATTTCAATAAAGCTTAAGTTGATCTAATTATCTGTATTTAATTAGTATTATCAATAGGTACTCCTAAATAAACATAGGTTCCTGCTTTGTTGAATAATTATTTCTTTAGTTTTGTTTTCATAATTTGATTTCTTATTTCTATAAATTTCTGTTTCTATTAATTGAATTTTCACCAGTTTCATCTTTTCTGATGTTTTTGCACACCTGCTCATGATTAGCTCATCTATGCCGCTACACACACTATTCCCTCAGTTTATTCGGCATTCGTCTTTTACTAATTCTTTCCACGACAAATTCAAAAGCAAGACAACGGACCTTTTTAATTTACAGAAACAACATTTACATTTACATAAACAATGATGTTATATATACTGACTTTAGTGAAACTTTTGATAAAATCGATCATCTTGTACAGTTTTCCAAACTGAATCTTTTCGTATTTTCAATTTCAATGATTAAATTTGTTGAATCTTACCTTTACAACAGGACCTGTTATGTATCTTACAATGGTTGTAATTCCAATTGCTTTATTACGTCTTCTGCTGTTCCACAGGGCTCAAATCTTGGACCACTACTGTTCTGCATTTACGTCAATAATCTCCTCCTCAGCAATTGATTGCAGAGTTTTGGCTTATGCCGATGACTTAAAAATATTTTCTTCGGTTGCATCTGTTACTGATTGCTTGTTCTTACAGCACCGTCTTGATTTTATTTATAATTGGTGTGATTCCAACAAAATAATGCTCAATGTTAGTAAATATATGGTGGTAACTTACTCTAAGTGCAATAACCGTATTATGTTTGATTATTCAGTTGACCAAACTTTTTTGACTAGACAAGTAGAGGTATGAGATTTAGGTGTTATTTTCCACTCACACTTAAGCTTTGAGAAACATATCCACTTCATATGTAATTCTGCTTCTCATTCCTTGAGTTTTATCATTCGTTCGTATCGACGATTCGTTGACCCCTCTACTCTCCGACTATTATTTTACACGTTTGTTCGCTCCAAACTTGACTATGCTGCCATCGTTTGGTACCCACACTATGTATACTTACATCTGCAGCTTGAGAGAAAAGGTTTTTAAAATGTCTGGCATTCAAAGTGAGTGGCATCTATCCGCCTCGTGGTGTTGACTACATCAGCTTGTTTCATGATTTTCAATTTCACTCACTTGCAGAGAGGCGTGAGGTTCTAAGTGCCAAGTTCGTAATGAGACTTATTACTAACACTATCGACGCCTCGTCCATTCTGTTGCAGGTAAATTTTCGTGTGCCTCGTGGGTCGAGTAGATCTAATGACACTTTTTCGGTCCCTAGAGCTAGAACAAATGTGTTGTACAAAGCACCTCTGGTGCATATGACTAGAAATGCCAATGCTCTGCTTGAGAATCTTTTTCGATAGTCTCAGTTATGGTGAGTGATTCTAGTGCGGTCCTGATGTATATATTTTTTGATTTCTTTCTGTAATTGTTTAGAATTAGTCGTAGATTTTTTTTGTTTTATATATACGTTGCATTTTTATTTATTTTTGTCCTGTAATTGGTCTTTGACTGTTGGACTAATAAAGATTATTATTATAATTACACTCCTTCATACTTTGAATAGGAAAGATTAATTACGGAAAAATGCTAGGACTAACTAATATATCGTTACAAAGGACATGTTTTATAATAATGATCAATTATTTGAGTACTGGACTGGATTGGAATTGCATAAAGTAATTTAGACAAAATATTTTGATTTTGAAAATAAAATGAAGAAACGTCAAACATTATCTGACGGGACCTAGAATTGGGGGACACGAGTTGCAATCATGACTTTATTGGCAACTAGCTGTTCATTATTGAACACGTATTGAACAAGTATTCAGTTCATAGCAGCCAAAATGCGTCGTTACCGTTACCACTTCAATCAGAGTGATGGACGCATATTTCTCTCTCGTTATACTATTCTTATCGAACCGATTTAACTTCTACATTGTATTTACTTTAATTGTTTTCTTTAATAATTGTTTATTATTACATATACAGCACTGCAAATGCTTACAATAATAGTGAATGCATTGGAGACAAACTAAAGTAATTCCATCAATTTATCAAATCATTGCAAGAAAAAGTATTTCCATCTATTCATTTAACACATATTGGATTGTAGAGATCACCAATGCTCTGTAGTGAAATACTGCGAGTCTTTCTCTCGTCATATTATCTTCGTCCTAAAGGCATAACAGAATTACTATCTACTTTTAATCGTTACAAAGTTATAATTGAGAAAAACTCTTGTAAAATATTGTCTCTCATTAGTTTAGTAACTCTTGCAAGAAAATGTTAAATAGCAACATATATATATATATATATATATATATATATATATATATATATACGAGTATATATGTATATCTTTTACGACTTCAATTTCTAAATTTCACACCTACTTTTTTATAACAAATTGGTATATCAATACATCTACATTAATCGATAAAAGAAATATTTATTTATTTTATTACTATTAAGAAGAAAATGAACCTGATCATTATTTATAGCAGAACATTAGTTATGTTTAGCAAGTCGTTCACATAAATCAAACATGGTATGTTTATAAATACCGGTTGCAATGACATTACAGTATATTTAGAAGCCACTAATAATTTAAGAAGTTATTGACACTTACTTGAAAACATTTAGTAGACTATAATTTATACAGACTTTTTTTTCTGGTCTACGGAGTACGTAACACAACTTTTCGAAACTTTGCTTGAAACCATTTTAATATTCGATCTACAAAATGATTAATTGTGTATCTTATTTTATTAATAATATTAACTTTAGCAATAGTTTTCATTCGATAATTGCGAAGTCTTGATATGTTCCTATACAAAGTAAATCCAATCAGAGGTATAATTTGAGTACTTACATCATAAAAGTTACTTCCGAATAATAAGTTTAAGTGACTTTTACAGGTTTTGTGAAATTTTTGCTAGGTTTTTCGTATCGAATAAAAAAAAATTCGACGATTACAAACTAATAAATAATATAACATATCACTTTCACTCCCTGAAATTGGTTCTTCATTGGCATAAGTGCGTTCGCGTCAATATGATGAAACGTTTTTCCTCTTGTATTAGATAAATTTAGACGTTCTTCTTGATATGTCAGCTTTATTAAATTATAGTTTTGTAGGAATCAAGCAACAACGGATAAAAGAAAATTCCACCAGCCTGCAACGATCATTTTTAGCATGAAGACTAGCCCTTGGGATGATTATTACCTTGTGTTCCAAGCTTTGATTCTACTGAAAGTTTACATATTACCAGATTGATGTACTTTTTACGACTAGAATGAAAGTGGAATGAGAAAAAAATTCCTAGGCGTATTTCTGTTACATTTATTTTAATGTCGTTTATTGTTAAATTGAGTAGTTTTAAATTTGTGAATTTGTCCAAAGATTGTTATATAATTAAATGGAATATCAAGTAGACAAAGTGATGATTTCCGACATATCTTTTTGTTTGAGTTCAACAGAGAAGTGAATATACAGGAAGCCGCTAGAATCTTTTATGTCGTTTAGGTAGAAAATGTAATTAGGGAGAGTCAAACATGGAAATGGTATTTTCGATTTCAAGAGAGCTATTTTGACATAAACGATTCTCGATGTTCAGACTTCTTCAGGTGTGGAATTGTAAAATTGCAAGTTAGTTGGAAGACAATCGTAGATAATGGAAGAGAATATATTTCTGTTAATTTATATATTTTGTTCGTTAAAAAATTAATAAATTTCGAAGTCAATAAACGTCCTACGAACTTATGCACGAAAGATTATTTTATTTTTTCTATTCAATATGTGAAAAGCCCATACACTTAGATTTTAAATATAGACGAGTTTTTAAATATGTAGGTAAAGAATAACTTCTTCATTTGATATTCATAGACATTGATAGAGATCAAACATGAAACGGCAAACAATAAAGGAAAGTACATTAACTCAATACTCAGCGCACTGTACCTATAAAATAACTGATTCATTTTAGGTAATCAGACATTTTAGAATCAGTATTTCTGTAATACTAGTTACAAACTATCTAGAATCTGATGATTTCCAAAACAAATTAAAGCAGTTTTCTTATGCATTACATTTAACATATGTCTTCTCTCATTAACTCCTTCAATAAGATTTTGATAAATGCAGCATTGAGTTATCTCAAAATTTACAGCATCCTGTCGCTATAGAATAAGGACAAATGTACATGAGTTGATTGTCTTTATACAAAATGTATTCTTGTTTTAGAATGTATTGCATCAAAATGAAAAGAAGATGTTCCTAATATTGAAAAATGTCAAAAATTAATTTAAGAAATTTTCTGGGAATATTGAAAACCGTTAAGTTGCAAAAATATAATTACATTTTAAACAAAATTAGTTCATTTACATATGCACCTTAACTATGAGCATTACGATATTATATTCATCATAAGATATTTTGCTTTCTAATATCCTAAACTAAAATAAGTTTCAAAACATAACTAAACTTAATAATTCAAATATCTTAACTTATGTAAATGTTTCAATTGTGATTACATTTCAAATAGTATTATAATATCTTCACTAACTTCTATCAGTATAAATATTATTTCTTAGTACATATATTCAACAATATGTACTTATATATGTATATTAGTAAGGACTGTATAATCGGCCGTTCTCTTAATATCTTAAACGTAACTATTATCAGGTGTGTCGGTCTGTTGAACAAAGACTCAAACAATTTTAGTTTTCAATACTCTATATTTCGCTGCCAAACCTTTACAGCTTCCTCAGGAGTGTGAACTAAAAGGATCATACACTGGCTGATACAAAATAATTGTATAAATAACTTTCAATTTTAATTTTAAAATACATTGTAAAATAGAATCATTCTATTGTATTTTTTGTGCATTTCTTGGCACCAATCGACGCGAGTCCTTTTTTGAGCAGTTGTCAAATTATGTGGTACCCAATGTGAACATAGTTTCTTAACGGCTAAATGTTCATGCAGGATCTTATGCACGCTGGTGTTACTAATACCTAAAGACGCTTCAATCTCACGGTATGTCACATGACGGTCTCACATTATCAATTCAGACACTGCATGTTTTTCGACACAACAACATTTGTGGGACGACCTTCACGAAATCCATCGTCCAAAGAACGCCGTCCAAGTTTGAATTCACTATTCCAACGATATACTGTGGTTTTCGATGGTGCTTCATCACCATATAAAGAATTTAGCTCGCCGATGCATTTTTATTGAGATAATCCACGCCAAAAGTTATGAAAAATAATTGCACGAAAATGTTCGCGAGTTAATTCCATTTTCGCTGACATAAAATTTTCTAGTTACTGTCAACAATAGAAGTAGTGACCGGATAATAAAACTGTTAAGGTAAATATATTGTCAAAAATGGCAAACTTCACAATGCAATCATCAGATCAGAGGCAACACTAACCGTATTGCCAGTTCCCGAAATATAAACGCCTACCCTCGTATTTATATGTTTTATATTGATATATCAATTTTAATCAAAAAGTTGAGGTGATATAAATAGAATTAATTAGAATATCATTTTTTTAAATTAAATAGAGTAAGGATTCATGTTTCTGTTGAAATGCATATATGTGTATGAATAGCCAGCATATCTACCGAGTTTTGTAGATACCCATGTCCGACACAGATCTCGTTGTTCTAACATAGATGCATACAATAATGCATTATTCATTAAAAAACAAGTTACAACAGTAGAATAGTAAAATAAGTATTGATTCCTTTTATTTTACGCAACTTATAGCCAACTTAATATAAACTTGAACATTAAAACCATAAACGTAACATTTGACACAAATGCTTATTTTACATCCAGCACTTGGAATTTATATAAATACTTATTGTTTTTATAACAATCATAAATATTAACAGCGACTTTGTCGACGATGAAAATTGAACGTTTACTCGACGCTACTGGCCGCGTATGTAGCGACTGATTCGAAAAAAATTCGAAAAAAAAATGTGCCCAAGAGAAGCGACAATTTCGTTGTAACTTGAGCCAAAGGCACGCTTCGCAGACTTCATAATATATTCCCATAAATATTTCAATTTGTCATTATCGGCATTAATCAGCAAATTAACATCGATCCCTGTATTTGTTATTTAATAACCTTTCTCCGACAGTGAACAAGTTTTCGTGCAATTATGGTATTATTTTAAAGGCGTGGTTATCATATTTGTTAGTATAATAAATATACTCATATACATGCAGATATTAATTATAATAAGGACTATTCATGTCATTATAAAGAAAGTTAACTACTTGTATTTCCAACATTTAGCTGTTATTCAATATAGAGAATGTGATTAAATTAATTAAATACAGTACTTAATATTATATCAAAGACTGTGGGTCTATTAAAAAACGGTGCCATTGAAATAACTTCTTACGACTGGGGATACTTCGAATTCCTTCACTCGAAAAAATTATACGAAATCTACGAAGGAGAGTCATATCGTAACATACATGCGTGGCGTTTGTTTTTAATTACATATATCATCTCTTTCGTTGCTGCCTTTTTCACTATTTTTCTCTGCTCTTCTCTAGCCCTAATGACGTTCTTCCAATCCTTAACACCTGTAGTTCTTAAATCCTCCACTATCTAGCCTTTACATCTGAGCTACGCTCTTCTTTTTAATGTACAGCGTGTTTCAAAAAGAATATACTATACGTATTACAAAGTACTATTTTGTTCAAACTATCGATCGCTGCGCCTCGGCTCGGCGATTGGCGAAACGAATACATAGCCTAGTTTATTTAATATCCGCTAGATGTCAGTTGTCTTCTGTTTTTCTTGGTAACCGTCATATGTTTAAAATGGCTACTCCACAGCAGTAATCATTTTGTGTTCTCGTGTTTGCGAAGTGCGGTTCCGTGAGTTACAGTTGTTACCAGCTCTGCGTCCTGATGACAAACGGAAACGCGTGGCATTTTGTAACGAGATTCATGATGCTATTGACAATGATAACACTTTCGCACAACGCATCGTGTTCAGTGATGAAGCGACTTTTCATATTAGTAGCCTGGTAAACAAACATAATGTTCGAAGTTGGGGTCTACAGAACCCACATGCAACCATTAAACATGTACGAGATTCGCGTAAAATCAATATACATATGTATTTTGTGCGATATCCCTATTATCTGTTTACTGCCCATTCTTCTTTGATGGAAACACGGTTAACGGTCAGTATGTTATAAAACTGGTTGTTTCCGAAGCTACACGAAGACAACTTCATTTTCCAACAAGAAGGACACTCCCTCACTGGAGTCGCCAAGTTCGTGAATATCTGAATGAAACTCTACCGAACCGTTGGATTGGTCGTCAAGGAGCTGGCGACTTAGCATGTCTCAGCTGGGCTCCACGGTCACCGGATTTGACACCCTGTGACTTCTTCCTGTGGGGTTTCGTTAAAGACAACGTTTATGTATCACCCCTCCCACAGAACCTGAAAGAGTTTAAGAACCGAATCCGTACTGCCATAACATCAGTGACGAAGGACATGCTTGCCCGAGTGTGGGAAGAATTTGAGTATCGATGTGATATTGTCTGTGTCGCTGATGGAGGACATATAGAACATCTGTAATCTGAATTTAAGAGATTCGTAAATATGTGTGTAACGTTTCATATTCGTATGTCTTAAAGTTTAATAAATATATGCATTGGAAATACATACGTATATTCTTTTTGAAACATTGTACCCTGTATTTGTCACGGATTTATGCTTATATAAGTATACAGTCTTATGAGAAAGTAATGACAGCTAAAAATTAATACCGCCTTTAAAGGCGCTCCCATTTTTAAATATTTATACATAACTAATGCGAAGAGCCATATGCGAAGAGATATATTTTCAAGCAAGGATATGTGAAGCCGATTTAAAAGGTAGTATCGATATTTAACTATGATAAAAAGATGATACAATTTTTGCCATAGGCTATGCATATTAGAGCCAATGTATTCTCTTCACTTTAATAAAATTCACAATGTTTTGGTGGATGTGGGAGCCCATCCCATTGAAGACGCAATAACAATTCACAAACAACCAAAAATATGTGTGGTCATGATGAAATACCATTGCTTAATGATCAACGAGCTCTGCAAGTTTCTGGATGATGCATTCATTCAAAAAATCCTGCCGACAGTGCACACATTCCTCAGTAGGACCTCGTAAAATACCACACTCTTAAGATTACTATATTGAGAACTAACCTTCCTCTGATGAATGTCTGCTAATACCGTTTTCGCACTATATTGTTGTAAACAATCCATTTCCCATCATCGGTTACCAGTCCCTTGCAGTTCAATCAAAGAAGGATTGGTCTCCTTAGAGCATATTTGGAAGCGAGAATATGCGAAACTGACTTAGAAATATATTAATATTTAGCTTCGATCAAAGAAGATATAATTTTTGCAATAGGCTATGCGCACTACTTCTACTGCTTCTTCGTCTATGTTTAATAGGGTTTTCATCATGCTCTTTCTGTTCTTTACTATTATTATCATATCATTAACGTTAGTGGCTTTAACTTGTGCTAATTCATTCGCAAACATTGCCTCTATTTACTATTGCACTAATCGTCCCTTCTAGGGTTATGTTCCTTAAAGTTGAAAATAGTAAGTTGACTTGTTTAACACCAATTTTAATCTAAAAAATCCTAGAAGTCATCTTGGATTACTACAAGTATTTCTGATGTTTCCATCATCATTTAAAATAACTTGAATAATTTTCCTAAGAGATTCAGGTTTTGCATTTTTGTTTGAAGTCTATGAAGAGTATGTACATGTATGTTACATATTTTTCGTGAAATTTTACAAAGAAGCATTCATTTTACCACTACTAGATTGTAAATTTTTACGAAATATGTTTAGCTTAACAAACCAATAAATATTACTTTTCTCTCCTGCGAATTTTAACAAAGCTAAAAATCTGAAAATTATGGCAGCCTTTTAAAATTGTAGTCACTTGAATGTAATCATGAATTTTAATAATAACTATTTTTAATAAATTGATTGAAATGTTTTGGAAAGAAGTATATTCATTAACTATCGTAAAATTCTAGTGAATATAAGGGATGTTTCAAATTGCGCAGTTTTTTAAGAATAAATAAAATATAGATGGCGCACTGAATTTGTCTGGGTATGTGGGCATTTAAAAAGTGTGGTGTATGACATTTATAAAAATGGTTTCGTACACGGTAAAACAACGCGTTCAAATTATTGAACTATTTTATAAAAACCAGCGGTCTGTGAAAAGAGTTTTTAGAAAATTACGTGAATTTTATGGTTTACATAATAGTCCATCTGAAAGCACTATTGGTCGAATTATTAAAAAATTTCAAGAGACCGGTTCCGTGGAAGATCAAAAAAGTGAAAAATACAGTCGTAGTGGTCGTTCACAAGAAAATATTGGTTTGGTTCGTGAAAGTGATGCTGAAGATCCTGAAACGTCCACTAGACGACGTTCACAACAACTTGGACTTAGTAGATCAACAACATGGCGTATTTTACACAAGAATTTTAGCTCCGAAGGTATATAAGGTTCAAATAACACACGAACTCAAGCCATTAGATCATTTAAAATATCGTTCATTTGTCAACTAGCTGATTCTTCTCATAAAATAATGTTTTCCGATGAGGCACATTTTGAACTTAGTGTTAATAGACAAAATTGCAGTATCTGGGGTGAGGAAAAACCACGAATTATTCATGAGAAACCTATGCGTCCTAAACGATTTACTGTTTGATATGCATTATGGTCAGGTGGAGTAATTGGACTTACTTCTATGAAAATGCTGCTAGTGAAGCTGTAACTGTCAATGGTGATCGATATCGTCGGATGATAACCGAATTTCTGTGGCCTGAATTAGTGAATATTGATCTAGAGGATATGTGATTTCAACAGGATGGCGCTACACCTCACTTTGTACACGAATCAATTGATTTATTGAAAGAAAAATTGCCTGGACGTGTAATCTCAAGAAACGGTGATATTGGGTCTGGGAAAAAGTTCGTGGCGTTTTTTCAGTAAAATTCAACTGGTCCCCGCATGGCGCGTGGACGAATTCATTTAAACCGAATATGCTCCATTATTATCGACAATGTTTCGCCATTTTTTTGGTAGATCCATGATCCCATCGGTGAAAAACTTCTGTGGTTTCTGGTCGAAAAACTGAATCAAGTAGTTTTCACAGGCTTCTTTTGAAACCAACTTAATTCCATTGAGAGAGTTCTGCAGAGATCGAAACAGATGATAGTCAGAGGGTGCTATATCCGGACTGTAAGGTGGGTGCATCAAAACTTCCCAACCAAACTCTCTCAATTTTTGACGGGTCATCAAAGAAGTGTGTGGTCGGGCGTTGTCATGATGGAAGACAACACCTTTCCTATTAATCAATTCGGGCCGTTTTCTTTCAATCGCCTGGCGTAATCTCTCTAGTTGTTCACAGTAGAGTTGAGAATCAATCGTCTGACCAGTTGGAAGTAGCTCGTAGTGGACGATTCCCCTCCAGTCCCACCATACACACAGCATCACTTTTTTTGGCGTCAATGTTGGCTTAGCGAACGCTTGTGACGGCTCACCATCCTTTATCCACGATCTTTTACGCTTCCGATTATCGTACGTAATCCATTTTTCATCTCCGGTTATTAAACGTTTCAGAAACGGCTCGATTTCATTCCGTTTCAGCAGCGCATCGCAGATGTTAATTCGGTCAATTATGTTTTTCACGCTCAACTCATAAGGAACCCATACGTCAAGCTTTTTTTGTAACCAGCTTTGTGTAAATGGTTCAAAACAGTTTTGTGGTCAATGCCTAGCTCCATGCCAATATCGACACTGCTGATATGCTTATCTTGTTGGACTTTTTCAAGAATTTCATCAGATTTTTCAGTGATTGGACGACCGCAGCGTGACTCATCTTTCACATTGAAATTTCCAGAACGAAAGCGAGCGAACCATTTCCGCGCAACAGATTTCGATAAAGTACCTTCACCGTACACAGCACAAATTTTATCACAAGCCTGCGCAGCGTTCTTCCTCTTATCATAATAATATTGCAGAATATAGCGAAATTTCTCATTATTCTTCTCCATTTTCAAGTGCGAATAACTTTCCAACCACTGCACCGATTACAATGTTTCTACGCTCAAACTAACGTTCGGAAGGTCATCTAAAAAACGAGCACTCGGTGGTGTCGCTGTGACTTGTTGTTCTTTAGTTATCGGCAACCAATGCCATCTATCGGGAAAAACGCCACGAACTTTTTCCCAGACCCAATATTAATTGGCCACCAAGATCATGTGATTTGACACCGTTAGACTATTTTCTTTGGGGTTATTTGAAAAGTCAGGTTTATAAAAACAAGACACAATCAATTCCTGTTTGAAAGATGAAATTATTCTTGTCATTGGTGAGCTAGACTATGTCAACTATGTCAAAATGTCATTGAAAATTTTAACAAAAGAATGGACGTCTGTGAAGCTGCAAGAGGAGGTCATTTGGCAGATATTATTTTTCGCGTATAAATGTCATAACTGATACTTCAATTACCAATAAAAAGTTTTTGAAAGTGCATGCAAAGTATGTGTATTACTTATTCATTTAAAAAAACCGCGAAATTTAAAACATCCGTTATTTTGCCATTACTTTTTTAAGAATCAGTTTCATATAAACGTTCAATAGCATTGTAATTGTCGCTAAATAAAACATTGCAATTGTACAAAACATGATAAAGAATGATTATCATCGAATCAGAAAATTCTGGCCATTTGTGTAAGAAACAGCAACATCTTACATAATCTATTGGATATATGGATGTGTTCCTCTTAGGACAAACAGAACCAAAATAAAGACTGTGCCAACTTGTGTAAAAGCACTCCAACATAGTAAATCACAGAAGCTTTCGTCTACTTTCTAGCTTTGCACAGGCGAATAAAAGTAGAATCTATTCATGATTCAAACAAATCTACAATTGACTTTCAAAATAAGTCTACTTCAAGTAAAGAGATCGCTAATTCCTTTGCTTGACTGAAGTTCTCCAAATGTTTCTCAACAATCGTCCAAAAAGAAAAAGCATACTACTTGATAATAATGCTCGTCTGCATACTGTTCCCCAAAAGTGAAGCTTTTACCGCACCTGAATTATCACCAAACATTTGTTCCTATTTCCACATTTCAAAAATAAGCTGCCAAGAATGCATTTTATGGCTAACTGCTTTCAAATGAGAAGTAAAGTACATGGCTCCTGTAATATGAGATAATGTTTCGAAAACTTTTTTGACTACAAAAAGGTATATTGGCCGCTGTAAAGAATATTTTTAGAAAAGAAAACTTTACTAAAAAAATTTAGATGAATTTCAATAGTTTGGCAAATGGACGCAATTAATCTTAATCACCTCTATGTGACACACAAACACAAAAAGCTAACGAATGTTTGCAATTATATATTCAAGGTCAGAAAAATATTGTATCCATTAACACAACAATTTCATTACACAGGCCTGCAAAAAAATACTTTTTAGTACTTGATTTAACTTTAGTCACTTTCTTTTACGTTTTTCAGTGCTGTACTCAAAAACGAAAACCATTCTTTTCTTTCGCGTAGGGTTTTCTCAAAAAAGTAGATGTATTTTAGGAATAAGTAAGCCAAATGCAAAAAATTATGGAATGTATACTTGATTTAACATTTTATTAAGATCACATGTAACCAAACATTTTTCATAAAAACAACACAAAATTAGTAAAACTGAATGATCTTGTTTAATAGTCCTTGTAATATCGTTTTCGCTTCCCATCAAAACTTCGTTTTGTGCTTCTTCAAGTAACACAGTCTATGAGAAAGCAAACAAAGGGTTGGCAGCTACTCAGTGTTACCACCCGATCAATTTAATATTTCCCACGCCCAATCTAAGCTTAATTTTAATTAATAAGATAAAACACTGTTTTGCTTACTTGTCTAAAATGCCTACTTGTCGATAATTTCAAGTGCAATTTGGTACTAAACTGTGCGTGATGGAATTTTTTTATTTTTTCCGTAATCAGCGTACAAAAAAACTATTAAAATCACTGATTATATTTTAAACAATTTTTGCATCGCAGCCCTGTGTTATTCAAGTTAAAGCTCAAATGTAAAATAATACACATAAAATCCTTAACAAAAGCAAGCGCTGGTAATAAAAATATTTCTATCCTTTATGGACAACTTTTACTCTTCTAACTTGCTTTAATTTTTACCGTCACCAAGACGCGGTCCATAAGTTACAATGGATTTTAAGCATCTAAAGATGTTTTAGTTTCTTGATCAATTTTATTCGGTTTTTTACACAATAAAGGTAAAGTTACCCATTTTCTAAAATTTCTCAATATAGTTGCCCACTTACAGTGATTATAAAACCATTTGCATTTTAGAAGAAGATTGATTCGATAATAAGTACAGTACAATAACCTGTTACTTCTTTAGGTTCCAATTCATGTTAATAAATAGCCCTTAGATTCTAAATACGTCAAATCTGCAGTTTTTCTTAACGAATCCGTTTAACATAAATAGCAGCTTCTCGTCACACATTACTAAACGATGAATGAATTCATTTTCTTTTCCAGCCAGATGTTGGCACTGGACTGTATATATTACTCTCATTCGATAATTAACTAGTTTCTGTATTTGTACTAATTGAATTTTGTGCAAACCATGTAAAATGTGCTAAAATGATGTAGGTTTTAAGCTCAATTGATGCGAGCATTTTCCAATCGATGTTTTTAATTCTTTCCGGACCTACGCACACTCGCTGAACGCTTGCTTCTGTCCTAACAAAATGTAGTTAGTCAACACTTGCTGGAAGTTTGCTTACTATATCCTTTTGTCTAAAATGTTGCACAGGACGATTATTCGTTGACTTCGAAGGAGATTTTCCCTCCCCACAATGTTGGTGATATATCCGCTGAGTGCTGATAATTAATTGATTATTCTCAAAATAAATCTCGACGACATTGGTCTGCTCCGCGGCCTTCGACTTCGCCATGACAAATTCCTCTGATGTTAACTACAAATCCTTCAAAAATAATAAAAAAAATATCAGACTTAAAAATTATTAGAAGTTTGAATGTTTGTATAACAGCTTTATAAGTAAATGTAACAGGTGGCGCAAAAATAATGTCATAATTTGAATTGGCTGCCATTTTTGCAAATAGCGCCAAATGTCACTGTGCTTTGACATTTATGATGTAGTTGTGTAGAGAATTAATTGTTAACAAGCCATGGAGTGATACACAACTCAAGAACGTGGAATTATAGTTACCGCTTATTTAACAAATTTTCAGTTTGTTGTTTTGGCGCAGCGTGAATTTCGTCTTCGTTCGTCTCGTCCTGGTGTTCCATGTGCTCGAATTAAGCGTTTGGCTGAGCGCCTTGTGCAAACTGGGTCCACTGCAGATGTCGCAAGAAGTGGCCGGCCTCGTATTGCTCGTTCGAACGAGATCGCTGCTGTCGTCGACATCAGGGAGACAAGTGCGAACTGTTCACGAATTGCTGTCTGCAGATCGTAGAGCAAGATTAACTCACTGTCATACTCTGTTAAACTTGATGCAAGAAAAGGATGATTTCGTATCAAAAATCATAATGGGCGACGAAGCCCATTTCCACTTAACTGGTTATGTGAACAAACAAAATTTACGTTTCTGGGGTACAGAGAATCCACATAAAATGCATGAAGAGCCATTGCATTCCCTCAAAGTGACTGTTTGGTGCGACATTTGCCGTGAAAAAGTGATTAGCCCTTATCTTTTTGAAGACACCGATGGCACCACCGTAACCGCAAATGGTGAGCGTTACAGGCAGATGCTAAACGAGTTTTTTTGCCGAAAATTACTGCATTGGATCTCGATCATTTTTGGTTTCAACAGGACAGAGCAACCGCTCTCACATCGGCAACGATGGAGATTTTGGGACACCAGTTTCCAGGTCTAGTGATCTCCCGTTTTGGAAATTTGAACTGGCCGTCCAGATTGCCAGATTTAACAACACCAGACTTCTTCCTTTGGGCTTTTTTTAAAATCCCGCATTTACCACAACAAACCACGAACTTTGCAAATCTTAAACGAAAACATTGAAGAAGAAATCGTTAATTTGGAGCCAGATGTTTTGCGAGCAACAATTCAAAATGCAGTAAAACGAGCGCAATTATGCAACAGCTCGAGAGGTGGCCATTTGAGCGATATAATTTTTTCCAATTAATGTCAACAATTTTACGCTTTCAAGTAAACTTTTTATGAAAACCGAGCTCTTTTTTTTTCATTTATAACAAAATGGCAGCCAGTTCAAATTAAGACATTACTTTTGCGCCACCCGCTATACAGTCGAGAAGTAACGAATAATATCAAAGTAGCCAACATTTTCTATATATTACTAAATAATATTCAATATCAAGATTTAATAATTCCAGTAAGTACTGTAACTTTTATATCACATTGTATGCTTCCAAATTAGTTTAAATAGAACCTACGCTATTTTCAAAACTACAGGAATCACAGTCTTATGATGTTTCACACTACAATATGTTACGTTGTACATAAAAGTACCTACCTTTGTTAATAGAGTAACATGGACTTGAACAATTCCGTGAATTAACGCATGTAATCCCAATCTCCTCCCTGTACTACTAACAAACACGTTCAACGATCTATTCAAAGTAATAAAGACATCGGGTTCGTTAACTCGACGTGAACTTCATTGATCGAATCAAGGTGGAATCTAGAATAATGGCTTGTCCAACAAAAACATCCGTCAATAGTAAAAAGGTTTCCTTTACCGACAATTTTTTGCTTCTCAAACTTCTAACCTTGATCGTTACCGATATTTTCTATTTCAAGTTCAAACAATAGCTTTATGCATATATACATACGTACTTACATACATAGTATATACTACACTAATTTAAAATTTTTAATTAATTTATAAAATATTAATATAAAACTTATTTTAAAGTAATATATATTTGAAATATGTGACAGAATAGAAGGAGCAATGAAAATCTGTTAAATTCAAGATTCCCTGTTGTAAGTCAGTAACTACAATCAAAACAACGCAATAGAAGTTTTTAATATATCCTTATTAACAAGTTAAATTTATAGTTACTGAACTCCATAAGAAAGAATATTATTTTGTACTTTATTAATTCTTATTTTAGAAAATTGTAATAAATAAGGATCGATAGGTGCTGACACAAAGCCACATATAATTTCGTTTATTAATCATAGATCTAAACTCTAATAAAATTGTAACACTATGAAAACGTGGAGCTCATAGGACGAAATTGATCAAAAAAATATTTGGAAGAAGGACAGAAAAAGATATTTTAATGAACAAAAAAGTGTTTCATGCATGAGAAATATATGTATATCTAATCAAAATAATTAAATACGAAACCAATGTTCAAATCTATCACCATATTCAAACAAGCAGTAGCCTAACCTAATCTGATACGTAGACTTCCGAGGTCGTGGTCCATATTATCAGCTTCTGGGCTTCCGGTCTGGAACCGCGTCACTGGTATAACTGCCGACGTTTCATACCCACTCGTATGGGACATCTTCAGGGCTGAACTACTGCTACTGTCTGTCGCACTGAAACTGACTCGCACTAAACAGTTTCAGTAGCACTAGTTGAGCCCTGAATATGTCCCATACGAGTAGGTACGAAACGTCGGCAGCTTACCAGTGACGTGGTTCCAGCCCGAAACTAACCTAACCTGTTATAAAAAGCTATTTACATATTTGCTACTGTTTTAGGACTTCTAAAGCTGCGGCTAATTTTTAGAGATACCTATTTCAAGTTGTTTGCTCTGTCATTAGGATATGATGGCCCCCCATATAAAAAATTATTTAGTTCTAAGTCTGATAAGCTATCTGTCTGATAACGTGTCTGTCTGATAACCAAACAACATCACTCCTATAATTTATTTTTTTATTTTGTATTTAATAATACGAACATCCAAAAACTATTTCTGCTTCGCTTCTAAAACGTAAACATCAATAGTGAGCAAATTTATATTACTTTTAATATCCAATGAATTTATTTTACAATTTTTAATAATTGTATTATATCTGTAGTAATTTTAGTTTTTTCTATGACTCTTATCGCCAAAGTCGCTATTAATTGTTTATAACCAAGTAAACACGAATAATTTAATTTTTCGAAGCAGAAATTGATTGCGGATTGTTTTTATAAACCTGACTTTTCACATAACCCCAAATAAAATAGTCTAACGGTGTCAAATCACGTGATCTTGGTGGTCAATTAAGATCACCGTTTCTTGAGATTACACGTCCAGGAAATTTTTCGCTCAATAAATCAATTGATTCGTGTGCAAAGTGTAGTGCCATCCTGTTGAAGCAACATATCCTCTAGATTAATATTAATTAATTCAAGCCACAAAAATTCGGTTATCATACGACGATATCGATCACCATTGAAAGTTACATCTTCATCAGCGGCATTTTCAAAGAAGTAAGGCCCAATTACACCACCTGACCATAATGCACACCAAACAGTAACTCGTCCAGGATGCATAGGTTTCTCATGAATAATTCGTGAATTTTCCTCACCCCAGATACGGCAATTTAGTTTATTAACATAGCCACCAAATTCAAAATGTGCCTCATCGGAAAACATTATTTTTTGAATAAAATCAGCTGGTTGTTCATTGATGAAATTGACAAATCAACAACGTTTTAAATGATCTAACGGCTTCAGTTCCTGTGTTATTTGAACCTTATATGCCTTCAGAGCTGAATCATTGCGTAATATACGCCATGTTGTTGATCCACTAAGTCCAAGTTGTTGTGAACGTCATCTAATGAACACGTCAGGATCTTCAGCAACAGTTTCACGAACCAAACCAATATTTTCTTGCGAACGACCACTACGACTGTATTTTTCACTTTTTTGATCTTCCACGGAACCGGTCTCTTGAAATTTTTTAATAATTCCACCAATAGTGCTTTCAGATGGGCTATTATGTAAACCATAAAATTCACATAATTTTCTAAAAACTCTCATACATCACACTTTTTAAATGCGCACACACCCAGACAAATTCAGTGCGCCATCTATATTTTCTTTATTCTTAAAAAAACTGCGCAATTTGAAACAGCCTTTACATCATTAATATAACGTATTACCTAGAGAATTCGTATAGAGAAGCAATATTCTTATTTTCAATTTCAATACATTGCCTATTGTATACATATTCTTAGCAAAATTAAGTGACACTAGTGAAAATTGACTGACGATTTTTATCAATTCGAACTTCATAAAACGACCTTCACATGTAAATTGCATAAAAGAAAATTTTTGCTCCAATTTATGACTTTGGAATGATACTTTCATTTATCCGCATTTATATTCATTATCGTTAACAATAAAAATGTATAACTCCTAGCGTTTCTTGTCATTATAGGTATGTATATCTTGTGTTATACTTGATTAGCGATGACGTCAGGTCAAACTTTCGAAAATCCACCCACAATGTCGGTTCGGCGTGATTTAAGACATCGGAATGGATATGCAGATCATTTCAAACGTGGCGCGTTGTCTTACAGTTTTGAACGAGTCAGTTCTCTCGTGTTTGTACGTGTGTAGTAAATATATAGGTAGTAAAGATAGAGATCGGCAAAGCAGTAGAGCAGAAAATGTAATAATACATTCAAAAATTTGTCGGCATTGCTTTGAATGGGCAATTTTTGCAAAATTTATTTATTTTTTTTGAAAAGAAATAATCATTTTTGCCATAAATAGCGTCATATTTTCCGATGTAAATATTTAGTAACTATTGTATTATGACAGAGAAATTGCTACAAAAAGTACTATTGAAAAACGAAGCACACATGTAAAAACTCGAAACGTTGAAATTAAACTTATTTTTCAATACATTTTCTAACACCACAAACCCAATCAAAGAAAATATTTCCACTTCTGTAGAGAAGAGATGCAAACTTCATTAACAAATAAAAATTCTTAACTAATTAACTTTCTTACAAAGTAAGGTGCTAGTAGCTGTTGTTACAGCTACTAGCATCTCATCGTTGATGATGAATCAATTTTCACGTACTCGACCTTCTTCCACCTTACTTTGTAAGAAGGTTAGTTGCAAAAGTGGGCGCAAACAATCTGCTCAATTCCTTGAGCCACCTCGTAGTCACATTACATGGTACTAGTATTGTCAAACATGTGATACCTTGTTGTATTAACAGATTGCACAGCAACATAATATAATTCTATTCAGAACGATATAAATGAAAACAAGTATGCTTCGATGTGATACAACGCATCCTGGGAGATTGGGCACATATTGTGCAAGTTTGAAAATAGCCCGCGAATTTCTTTTGAGAAAATACGTGTTAGTATTTCGAGCAGAAGCCTGTGCAATTTTAAAATATGCGAAAAAGATTCACAGAAGATCCTGCTCCCATAAGCTTATTAACATTCTTATTGACAGCCGTGTTATATTTGCAGCCCGGAAATGATATCCAGACTAGCATGAGAATGTAGCGAGAAACTTAAAGAAAGTGCTACAAAAAGTACTCAGTATACAGTCGTGTACAAATGCTAGTTTCACTCTTTACAGTTATGAGATCACTATCATTGAGAGTAAACTGATTTTTACATATGGAATAAGATAGAAATCGTATTGCCAATACCCAAAACTCCGCAAGAACGTTGTCTTAATGGAGAAATTGTATCAGTTCTTGAGAATGGGCGTAATTAGTAAATAGTCATGCGAATTTCACCAAAAAAATCCCATGTATTTTCTTATAAAAATTTAATTTTCAATTCAAAAGTAGAAAACTTCACGTTGGTTATTTATTGCATATCTCCTCAGTGACTTCATTTTTGAATAGCTTTTAGATAAATTGAACAGCTTTAACAGGTTTTCAAAAGGGAGCTGTTGAAGCTCTTTGGAATTTTTCGAGAGCCGTTTAGAAGCTACACAAAATAATTTGAAGCTATTTATGAGTTATTCGCCTTGTTCAAAAGTACGTGAAATTTACTTTAAAATTTATTTTGCATTACTTAGTTGTGATGTTAACCGAATTACGTTGAATTGCCAAATGGACCCCATTAAAAAATACATGGAATTATGAGGTAGAATATACTCATTCTACCTCATAATTCCATGTATTTTTTAATGGTAGTTAAGGTATACTAATACCTTAACTACTTTAATTCTCTTACAATATAAATACCGTAGACGTTCTTAACTGCATCTCTTAGACATTAATAGATAATTCAACTACCTTCAACTACGACTATCATATTATTTTTAGTAAATAGCGTCTGCTTTAAGGTGGTTATTCCTTGACTTTGATAACATATTAGAATAAGAAAATCGCATTTAGTTACCTATACATGGACTTTAAAGCAGTGACAAAAATCAAACTTTCATTTTACGTCAATATTCAACTTACGGTTGTCTATGCTGATCTGTTATACTGTCGTTAAAAATGCATATACAAGAGCTGATGTATTTATGCAATATTTTTGTATCTCAATTAAGTCAGTGTTAATGTTTTATAGTAAACATAGTAAAAGATATCGATAATTAAACACGTCCAGTTATGCTCTTACTTTGTATTGTTTTCAACGGTTTTCAGTGTGCATATTAAGATAAATTTACTCCCGTTGATAGGTAATATTATTCTTTGTTTACCTATATAAGTATTATAATTATACGTATAACTCTTTTTCTCCTTTACTTTTTTTCCTTTTTTACTTTTACTCTATTTATCTAAAAAAAAAACAATAGTGTGTTTATAGTAGTAAATATTTTTCAATATATTCTTCTCTAATACATAACCCTTCTTTATAATCCTTTATGACTGATGTTTCTGTTGATCCAGTCCTCTTCGTTTTCATGTCTCTCTGAAGGTACTTATATTCGAGGGCTAATCCCTTTGGTCCGCCTTTGGCTAATTCCTTCACGTCGTATTATAACCTGCTATATATAAACTAACCCAACAAACTTACAAATCTGAACCTGTTAAAGTGTGACCAGAATGGACGCCTGAGGTCGAGAGAATCACATATCATGTCGTGCACACTACCTAAGAAAATGTTAAAAAGGTCCATGATCTCGTGCTGCAAATCGACGTGTGACTATTAAACAACAGTTGAAGATACTGGTCTCTTATACGATGTGGTTACTGCCGAATTAAACGTGAAAAAATGGTTTGCAAGGGGGTATCACGAATGTTAACAGATGCACATAAGGAAATTCTAAAAGACATTTGCAGTCGTTTTAACGCCGTATAGACACGACGACAAATTTTTTTGCAAGATTTATAACAATGGATGAGTCCTAGATTCATCATTATAATGTACAAACCAAATACAGAGTAAGAAACGAATACATCGAGATTCACTATAGCCGAGAAAATTCAAGATGCAACCTTCAGCAGCAGAGAAAGTCATACTATCCGCATTCTGGGATGCTGAAGGGGTAATTTTAGTAGATTTCCTGCAGAAGAGGGCAATAATTACAGGTGCTCATTGTGTCAGCTTAATTCCCAAATTACTTGACAAGATCAAAGGAAAATGTCCGAAAAAGTTAGGCAAAGGTGTTTCTTGCATCAGCATAAAGCACTCAGGCAGGTTTTGAATTAGTTGAACATATTCGCCAGATTTGGCCCCAGCGATTACAAACTGTTTCCAAAACTTAAAGAACACGCCGCATGGTAAACGATTTCCATCAAATAAAGATGTGATATGTGCGGTAAATCACTGATTTACAAAGGTTGAAGAATTTTTCTTCGGGAAGCACTAGAAGTGTTAGAAAATCTATGGTAAAAGTGTGTTAATCTTAATGGAGACTATGTAGAAAAATAAAAGCAAGATATCGTATTTTCAAATTTTTTATTGGGTCAGGGGTGAAGCAAAGGGATCCACCCTCATACATATATACACATTGCTACTATTTGTGTTTTAACACCTACATCATATCATGAATTGCCTTGCTGTAATATTTCAATAAGCAACGAGGACAGATATATTAACTGCGCTGTTTACTAGACTATTAGCACTAAAAATTTGGGTATGTTAACTAATTCGCAAAATTTTACCAGCTAGATACACTTGATTTGTTCTTCTTCGTCTCACACACTAAGCTTTTTAATAAAACCTTTTGCAGGATTTTCCAGTTTGCAAACGTTTGAAACCTTTTAAAAAATTTTTTCAATGCTTTATCAAAAACTAGAGTTCGCTTCTGTTGTATGAAATCTTCGTGATATACTCGTTTTGGAAGGAATGCAAAACAGGTTTTAGAAATCATCACTCGCGGAACAATGCATTTAGTTTTTAACATTAAGAAGAAATAGTTTTTAAGAAAATTATAATAAATGCAAGTCATCCTATCTTCTAACGGCAGTAAATTTTTTGATACGAACGCATACAACATGTTTCACTGATACTTTGTCTACTGCTAAACCAAAAACTAATATTTCTATTATAGCGCTATTAACATACGAAAGTGGTCTGATAAGTTTCCGACCTAACAAAGATACAAGATATTTTTTCTTAAAATTTATATTTATTTTTCTACATAGTCTTCTTGTAACTCTACACATTTCTTCCAGCGATGCTCCCATCTCTTTAACCCGTCCAAATATTACTCGCAGCTTTTCTCTGCAAAATAATTGTTCAGAAATGTGACTGCCTCCTCATTTGCCGAAAATCTCTGTCCTCCGAACGCAAATTTTAGATGAGGGAACAAAAAGAAGTCGTTTGGAACTAGATCAAGTGAGTAAGACGAATGGTCAAGCAGTTCAAACCGTAATTCGCAGATTTTCGCCATGGTGTTAGACGACGCGTTGTATTGTTGAAACAGGATTTTCTTTCTCTGCAAATGTGGTCGTTTTTCCACAGTTTCTGCCTTCAGCTTGTCAAGTAATGATGCGTAGTATGCTTCTGTAATAGTTTTTCCTCTTTGAAGATAATCGATTAAGATAATTTAACAGTTTACGCTTTTTTTGAAGCCGGTTCCCCCTTTGCAGTCCACTGTTTTGACTGTATTTCTGTTTCAGGCGTATAATGGTGTATCCAAGTTTCATCTACAGTAATTAATCGGCGCCAAAACTCGGATTTATAGCGCCTAAACTGCGCCAACAGAGCGTTGGAAATGTTCATTCGAACACGTTTTTCGTCTAATGTTAGCAAACGCGGCAATGCGCGAACAGTTTTCTCATGCCTAAATCTTGATTTAACATGTGACAAACACGTTCTTTGGATATATTCATAGCCTTTGCTGTTTCCCTCACTTTAATTTGACTGTCGTCTAGCCACCAATTGGTGAACTTTAGCGATGTTATCTTCAGTAGTTGCAGTTGTTGGACTTGGCCACGTTTAAATTCAGCTGCCCAAAATTTCACTGTGGTAAATGATGGTGCAGAGTTCCCGTACACAGCGTTCAACTCATCTTTGATTTACGTAGGCGTATTGCCTTTCAAAAACAAGTATTTAATGACACATCGATATTCAACACTCACATCGACTCACTCAAACGACTGTCACAACTCCCTAGCTTTTATTGATGAGTGCTTTCATTTCCACGTTGAGGTCGGAAACTTTTCAGACCACCCTCGTATGCCTAAATACCGTCAAACATTTTCCTGATTCTTTCTATAAATAGCTCTGTGATTACTTTGTCATACATTTCTTATTGCTTTTCTATTATTAGATCTACTAATGTATTTGTGTTGAAACGGCCATGTGTTGCATTTTTATATTTTCTGTATAAAATATTTATATTAGAATTGTGTTTGGTATAGTTACTTTCTCATTTCATTTATACCCACATTTTATCGATATTATCTATAAAAATCATATTTTATTGCAGTATTAAAAGACACTGTAGTATATTATTACAAGCTTGTAGGTACTTAAAAGTCTACATATATCCCACTAAAAAGTATATTGTGACTCATGAAGGCGATAATTATGGTATTGCAGTGATATATTTGATTATAACTCGTATGTTTTTCATTTTATCTTTTGTAATCACACTTAATCCAGAACATCGCACTATTATAATCTCTAGTAAACGTGTGGTCAAATATCATATCGAATTCAGATATCTAAATCGCCAGTGTAGTTATCTTGAAACAGATACTTATTTGCAAGTACCTTGTTTATAACGCGATATTACTACACTTTCCATCATTAGTACGTTTATGTCATACAAATGAGAGCTTTAAAAAGTGCTAAACGCTGTCGATACACATAATTATTGCCGTCTGTGATTGCTATTGAGAGCACGCATTCTACGGACTGTTAATTTTATTAAATTCGTGCTGCACATTTAGTGAAAGTAGTTTCGTTTTCATTGATCGTTGGTTACTGATGATGCAGTTTTATTGTTTATTCAAGAATACGTTAATAGAATTTGTTTGTAGAACGTCATTGGGTAGATCTTCCTTTCATTACGAAATTAAAACTCTTCCAGTCCTCATTATGTTTCGGAGTAATTCATACAGTGGTATGACCTTCGAAGTTTTTTATTCTTCCTTCCGTTAGTAATATTATAGAAGTACCTAGTAAGCTATAATTTATTGTAAGAAACGATTACGTATCTTTAAACTCTAATACGAGGATAGTTCAAATTTAAAACGAAAATTTCATAGCATCATCTTTATTGCAAATATAGACTCTCTTCTTTTAAATATTGTTACGCCTCTCTACACGCTAGTGAAGAAATTAATACTACAATGCCTGTAATTGCTACCTGAAGGATACCTTTGGCTTCTTCTAGGATTGAACTAGCCAGTAACTTGAAGAGTTAGGGATGGTTCTCTCAATATAAGATCTTATAAATGGGCGCAACAGCACGTCGATTTTAGAAAAATACGTGCTTTGGTATGTATACATAGGAGAAAAATTTGGATGCACCAATTTTGTTGCAACTAGAAAAAAATAAACCATTTAATAATTACACAAAGAAACCCTAGAGTATCAATAACATTTAAACATTTTATTAAGAAAATAAATAAAATTCAGTAGCATAACCTGACAATTATAGAAATATTGGCAATTTTTACCATCTGCTACTGGACACCCAGTATCATGATGTATGAAAATTCGTTTGTATAATATTACAAGTCAGAAAAATTATATGAACTGTCGATGTTAAAACATGTAATACATGATCTCAACTAATTTAGATAAACAGCTATTGAAGAGGAAAGAAAAATATAATACACGATCATATGACTCCCTAAATATACATATATTCGTTCACACAAGCTGTATATATGTATATCACAATGTCAAATCGCTACATTATATTTTTCATTAACAATAGGAAAGAAAAAGAAATGGAAATGAAGGAAAAATTATATAATTTTAGTGATCGTAATTAACAAAGATCAGATCTCTTAATTTCTTGTCCCGATTTACTCTATAATATGATCCTGTGTACGGTCCTCTGTCTTTAAATTACGAGTTAATAATTAATACTATGTTAATAAAGAAATTTGCCAAATGTATTGAAGAATTATTATATAAAATTACCTTTAGTTTGCTGTTAAGAAAGGTCACAACTTAATTTCATGAACGTTTTAATTATAGTATTGTTTCTGAAGGGCAGCGTTTCCTTCGTTTACAAAAAAAATACGTAATATGGTTACGTCACACAAGCCCCGACTGACGCGAAACAGGTCACACTGTTAACGTGGTTTCTCACTTGCCTTGTATGGTTCTTTTCTCAATCACCGAGACTACTGGGTGTCCTCCTAAGCAAATCTCTTGATAGAGTTTCAGAAGATTTTGTATTTACAAAAAAATTTCACACCACTTAGAAAAACCCTACAGATAACATACAAGACAAAACCTAAATTAATCACAAATAATACAAAGACTCATCATGCCTACCACAATAAGATAGAAGGTTGTTTAAGCCCGTCGATATATACCCTTTTGTGGAAATTTTAATTATCAAGAATCAAAATGGACGTCCTTATCCACTCTAGAGTAAATTATTTGTCTAAAAACTGTATCCCATAATTTTTAAGTTGATAAATCATCGATTGATGACTGATATAGCGTCGCATGGAAAACTTTTCTTTAATTAAAGACAATACTCAACCCACGTCCACTTTTTTTCTCAGAATATAGTACACTGAATGTAAATTCACAAAAGAGAGAGAATCCACGTGGATCGGCTAGTTATAAAAGATAGCCAATACGTTACAAGGAAAAACAATATGCATAGAACATTGCAAAAGAATATATATGTGAACATTGAATTTAAGGCAGATGGCGCGCCATATCCTTACTCAGAGATTACATATTAATATCAAAAGAATACGTATTAAACATATATATATATAGTAGTCAATAAAAAGTAGTCCATAAAAAATAATTTCGATGAAAGGAAACAAAGATTTACGTTGGAAGTTATTCAATTTTAATATACACGGTACAATTCTTCACAGCAGTATACAGCAATGACTAATAAAACATAAACGAAATGCAAAAAAAATCAGTAACAATATCATGTCAGCATGGTCCTAAAAGTTTCTGGATTTCTCTAAAACAAAAAATTCGACACCTTCATTACAGCTAACCTTCTCTCCTTCTAAAAATTCTTTTAAAAGGACGAGCATTCTTCTCTAAAAAACCAATATATTTCTGCTTTTTTAAGCTGTTTCGCTAAGCAAATTTTCACTGAGCCTTTTGACCAGTCCAAATAGTATTCTGCACTCGTTTTCTGATATTTTGGCAAAAAATCTATATGTAAAACTCCTTTATATCCTAAAAGAATGTAATCATAGTTTTCATTACAGAAACAATTATAATACACAAAAATGTATTGAATGACAAAGCGCTTTGTCGTTCAATACATTTTTGTGTTGGACGAGAGAGGGAGGCAATGATTATTCATTATTTTTCTGTATCGGAAAGATACGATAAATTCTACCAAGGAATCGTTCGTTAATAACACAAATCTGCCTGATGAAGAGTGTGATTCTCTGAAACATATGTTATTAACATTTGAATGATTCCTTTTAACATTCATAAAGTAATGCATATAGAAAACAAAGGACATAAACTAAACTTATTACAATGTTTAGAAATTAAACGTAAAAAATTGAATAATTTAACAAACGAACATGTTAACCTAAACGATTCACCATTTTTAAATCTGTTTAGAGAATACAAGATTTAATAGCCCAGTAGGACCTGCTTTTTCGAACATTTCTAACTTATTGTCATTTTAGCTTTATAGGGTATTGTAATAGAAAAATGTAATTCCCTTAGAATGCCTTCATTGTACATTAGAACTTAGTTTATTTTGAACATCTGAAGAAGCAACTGTGTGGTGAAACAACTGTTACGTACATTAATTAAAAATAAAATTAGTGAAAACTATAACACCGTGTATTTATTAATTTAGTGAATGAATGTTCAAGTAAAAGTCAAATCAAAACAACACTTCATATTCATCATCCCCCGTAAAGAATAATTAAAAAGTAAATATGTAAAATATTTTACAATTTTAATAATAATCTCTAGAGAAAACTGATCCTTAATAATCAAATTTATAGACTAGACATTGTTAGTGGTTTTAGGCAATAAATACACAGTCTATCTCAGAGAAAACGGAACTTTTTTTTAAAATAAAACAAAAACTTACTATTTTGGTAAAATTTATTTATTTTATTCAATGTAGTCGCCTTCGCCTTCAATACAACGTTTTGCATGATCAATTAGCATACCGAATGAATTTTTAAGTTAATCGTTAGAGATGTCTTTCAAGATATCTGTCAACGCCTTTTTAATGGCTCCGACGTCAGCATAACGCTCTCGTTTCATCGACAAATGTAGTTTGGAAAATACATAGAAATCACAAATCCAATGAATACGGTGAATGGTTGATGGTTAAAATGCCATTTGTAATTAGAAAACCAGTGATAAGCGCCGAGCGATGAGATGGTGCATTGTCATGTAAAAAACGCCAAAATAATATACAGCATTGATTGTTTGACTACTTGGTACAAAATCTTTGTACAATATGCCTTTCGCAAATTAACATCGTCTTCACTTTTGACTTCTTCAAACGACTTTTTTTCGGCCTTTCTTCACTTGGACGCTTCCGTTCAGAATTTTGACGCTTGTTCTGGATCATATTGAAAGCATCACATCTCATCGCCAGTTACAATAGGATAACTGAAGTTTTCGTCCTTTTTGGAGCTTGTGTGGTACAAGCCTTGCACAAATTTTTTCAGTTCCAAATGCTGTGTCAAAATGCGATGAATTGAATTTTTAGAAATATTTAACTCCACTTCCATGTATCGCAATAAGAATTTCGGCTCAGTTCTGATAAATTCACAGACAAGTTCAATGTTACTTTCCATAGCCACTGATTTTTTTGCACCAGGATGTTCGTTGTACAACCGACTTTAAATCGTTTATACCGCTCATACACACTCATACGTGATAAATACGCAACACCATGCACTTGTTTCATCAAATTTACGTTTACTTTATGTGCAATTTCTCTGCTTCTAATTATGTAAATGTCATAATATTTTGACATAACATTGGTAAAAGATCTGCCTTACTGACGCATATTTTTCTTAATAGATGGCGCTGCTAAGAATTACTATTTTCAAAAAGTTTCGTTTTTTCTGCGACAGACCGTGTGTATAAAAAAATAATTAGAAAACCTGGGCATTTATTTTCTTTTCTCGAAAAGTAGCTTATTATTTATGAACATGATTTAGAAATTACGTACCCGAAACCAAATTATTTAATATTAAGTGACCACTTCAAAAGATGCAATTAGACCATTGTTCAAATAATATAGTATTTTCACCAAAGATCAAAAGATAAATTGTTATATTTCGAAGAAAACACAGTACTCAAAAATATAAGGATAGGTGTTCTCTAAAATAAATATTGAATAATTTGTAATGACCTTGGCCTCCGCGTTTCTATTAACGGGATTGTATATCGGATTCCTGCTCAATATTACAAAAAAATTTACAGTATTCTCTGCTACTATTTACAGGTAAACAAATTTCAGCGCTATAAATACACGTTTCAATTTAAATATCCGGTCTATTATGTGGTCAAGTAATAAATGGTTTTATTTGCGGTCTTTTTTTTGGACAGTAAATTATTAGATTGTACGTAATATACAAAAGGAATAAATGATTTATATCGTCATACATACAAACACATAATAAATAAAAATACATAAACAATTATTTGCTTGTCCTATGTTGTATATTTTTTTTTAGTTTCCGCCAAAGTATGCTGACTCACAAGTAGCAGTTAATGATTCGAATTTTATACTTGGCGGTTTCCATAAAATGCCTTTCTGAGTAGGAGGGAGATGATTTACACTATTTAAAGCAATTAACGGATATTCTATATAATTGATAATAAAAAATAGTGCCAGTTAATATAACACCTACATATATTTCTATAAACTAGTTTTAAACTTTTATAAACGAATATACAAACGTATCTTTACAAAGCACGCACTAAAGTTATCATCGCCGAAGTATAAAAAAACGCACTTCAGCGTTCTCTTAGGTCAATTCATTTCTGTGCAATTTTTATATCATCCGAAATAGAAACACATCATGATCTGTCAAAGACAGAGACTTAAAAGAATAAATTGGAAAATCTAAGAACACAACAAAATACTTCTTCAGTATTTGGAGTGAAACAATTTCTAGACTTTGGAATTGCTTCTTGAAAATTGAGGGTTCTCTACAAAGTCAAGGGCACGGTCACCTAACAACAAAAACACTAAGAAACGATCAATACTTGTCACAACATAAGCGTAAAAATCGCGCTCTTAATGCAACCCAGATACAAAGTAAGTTTGCTGCTGCTATGAGAAGAATATATCTACTATCACCTATCAAAGCAAATAATTAAAAATTCATTGGATACATCTGGCCTATTTACTCGAAGTTATGTGGGTAAATAAGCATATTAATTGGGACCATAACGAATAGAGGCGAATATTATTCAGTGACGAATCCAGATTTACATTACGGTCAGATAATAGGTGGCAGTTTGTATGAGCAAGACATTAATATGAGATTGGTGACGTAATGGTATAAACCAGATAAGAACTGAAGGACACGCCGATCTTTATTTCATAGAAAATGGCGCTATTAATGCCCAGAGATATTAGTATGAGATTTTACTGCCCATTATTCTTCCGTGTGCAGGTGTAGTAACTTTTATAGATAATAATGCTCAGCCCCATCGAGCATGCTTCTGTTCATGAGCAACTGGATTTCTGAATTTAAACACTTAGTTGACAAAGAAATGTCAACCTTAAATACGTATTTCGACAACTAGGTTGTCATCATCAACGGATAATTAAACATGGTCACACTTGGAAATTATGGCAAAAACCTGCACGAAACAAATTCCGTACAAGATCCCAAACTGATTAAGCTAATCAACCGCAGGCTCCGTCAAAATTACCTTGGATTGATGAAGTTACTAAAGGTCACATTAAAATTTTCCAAATAATTTAAAATGCAATAATGTGTTAAATACTTGTACACAAATAAACTGAAACCGAAAGAATGATAATAAATACACTTTTTTTTAATTTGTTATTATTTTCATAAAGAAATAAAATATCCGTTGATTCACAAGAATTATAAATTGTGTCCAGAATATGGACAGTTGTTTCAAATTATCAGAAATATCAGCATGATGAATTTTTAAAGAGAAGTTAGAGATGCCAACCAATTCGCCAGATCAGTAATCCACTAGAACATGCTTGGATTGATGAATTGTTGCTGTTGTATACTACCAAGAACACTTCAGGTATTACAAAATTCAAAGATGAATGGGATATGATTCTCCAAGAAATGTTCACCAAGACGACATTAAGATGAAACGTTTTTAGAAGTTCGTGAAAATCATACATATTGTTAAGTTATTTTTTTTGTAAGAGTTATTGCAATAAATATTGTCTATTAAATATTTCTGTATTCTTCCTACACTAAAAAAAATATATTTTTCCATCAAGACCACATTAAAATTTTTCCAAATAAGTTACAATGCAATGTGTTACAATATAATGTGTTAGGAACTTGTTCGTAAATAAACAGAAACCAAAAAATTATAATAAATCATTTATTATCATTCTTATAAATAAATAAAATATCACAAGAAAAGTGAATTGTGTATGTCATCCCCAAAAGAGACAGTTGTTTGAAGTTATCATGTGCATTGAGAGCGCCTTTTTCTATGAAATAAAGATCGGTGTTTCTTTCAGTTCCTACCAGGTTTATATCATTACGCAACCAATCTCATATTAAGGCCTTGCTGCTTTTTTAAAGAAGCCGGATTAAGAAAATAGCAAAGCACTTACTCAATTTTTAGTTAAGTTTAAAATTATAAGTCTAAGCAGTGCTACATGCCACACTTTTGGAACTTATCCAAATAAACGAAACTTCGATCAATGGCGAATTTTCAACTCTATACACTATAAGAAGTTATAAGCTATATACAGCTGATAACATCTTATATAGTGTAAAAACTATCACCTCTTAGTGTTCAATTTGATACCAAAATATTTTACGAACCATACCGCATTTAATTTACACACAAAATTTTTCATAGTGTAAAACAAAGACATAATATCCAGTAGAAAAGTAATTGCCGAATAGTCCACAATCTTATAGAATAATCTAGTAGAAAAGAATAAATAATTTACAAACTTTTATAAGGTTGTGTTTCTGTGCTAAAAAATTAAACAGCAATGATAATGGCGCTTTTGAAGTTTGTCAATAGAATAAATGTTCGAACATTAATAGCTTCTGTACAAAAATAGTAATAAAATTGTGCTTGTATTATTTAAAGAGACAAGTACATAATCACTTACCGTTGATATATAACCACTTTCCACATTAATTTTCGTATTCTGTACACGTATTTCGACAACCAATTTGTCATCATCATCGTAAGCCAAAACGCGCACTGTTTGTGTGCGTTTTGGCTTTCGACGGTACAGATCGTGTACCAAGTTTGTTTTCGTGCGGGTGTTTGCTGTAGTTTTCCAGGTACGACACTGTTCAATTATCTGCTGACGATAACAACTTGGTTGTCAAAATACGTATACACAATACGAAAATTAATGCGGAAAGGGGTTATATATCAACCTTAAGTGATTATGTTAATCAGCCACAGGCTCCATCAAATGTACAGACAAATACATACATAAAAAATCCTTGTAGTCAGCTTGCAATTTTTTAAGAAAAAATTTTGCATTCTATGTGACACATAAATCTTTTCACTTCATGAGAAACTCATATCCTCTATAATATGGAAAATATCATTTGTGATGTAATTAGATGATTAAGTATAGAAGAAAAATATTTTTTTTCTTTTTTAAACGAATTATAATTAGTTCATTCATTTTGAAACCTACATCTCACCAGGATATTTAAACTTCACTAGATGATTCATTCTAATTAATTACTTAATTTCCGCGTAAACAGCTTTTAGAATTATCTAAATTAATACTGATTTATTACGTTAATGTATAATGCAGTACACGATATGTCAAGGTCCTAACGAAACAGGCTGACATTTTTATAATTTTAATTGTTTTAAACATAGGTTGTAGCAGGTATATACAGTGCAATCAAAAACGGCAAAATCGTTATTACACTTTAGTGTCAAAATGTCTCACATCTATTTACGATTGGTCAGTGTAGTTGTTCATGTGTGTCGTATTATAGAAAAATTAATTCAAATTTATTTTAAATCTTTTTACTAGATTTTATTTATATTTAGCATAATGTGAAACATTTAGGACAAATTAAATTAATAATTGTAAAGAGAAATTTCATTCTGAATTGCTGGTTGTAGCTCTCTAATGTTGTAAAGTCTATTATGACAAAATTTATTTTTTAAGAATTTAAATGAGTAAATATCCAAAGAAATTAAATCACGTGTCTAGGGGGCTATCTTCCACTACTTATTAATTTTTGAGGAAAGAAGTTTTCTAAATTTCAATGTTCGTATTAGCGGCTGCATGTCATGCAGCTCCGGCATGCTGAAAGTATCCACTATATTGAGAAACGGAACTGGATAGTTGTATGTTACCATGTTGTTTACAATGTGATGGATATTCTTAATCACTGAAGGTTGATATATAACCCCTTGCCACATTAATTTTCGTATTCTGTATACGTATTTCAATAACTAAGTTGTCATCATCAACAGATGTATCTCACTACGGTAAAAATACCCGTACGAATGCCAAAATGTACACAGTTTAGGTTTTGGCATTCAGCGGTACGGATCACGGGCGTAATTTGTTTTCGTATGGGTATTTTTACCGTAGTTTTCTAGATGCGACACTGCTTAATTATCTGCTGATGAAGACAACTTAGTTGTCGAAATACGTATACAGCATACGAAAATTAATGTAGTAAGGGGTTATATATCAACCTTGAGTGATCAAGTTAATCAACCACAGTCTCCATCAAAATTACCTTCAAATGGATATCCTGTTTAAAGTAGTCGTTGATTAGGATTTTGCTTATATTACTAAATTTTTATATTTTTAGATTTAGGTCCAGATGTCTAAAAGACTCTCTGCATTAAGGTTTTTATAACATAATGTCTTTTCGTCAGATGATGGCAGGAAGGGCTAATTAATGTCCTAGTAAAAAAAAGAATCCTCCAATTTAATGTTCGTAGTAAAGTAAAGGGCATTGCGTTAAAAAATTGTTAAAGGAAACGTATACGCGTTGTCTGTCTACAATCGTATCGTCAGCCTGTCGAATGTAGCACTTCTATTTTTGGGTACAGAAATGAAAGACTTGCTATTCGAAAGCTTCCATGAAAGTATTAGTGATGACAAAGTGGAAAACCTATGACTGCACCAAACACTTGAGTGGTAGCAGATACAGAAATGAAAAGAAGTAGTGGTTAGACAGGTTTCCAGCAGGTAAAACTAAATATCGGAGTATAGGATTTGTTATATTATTTTATGTTGTCGAATATAGGGATGTTGGTAAACAAAAATTATACTCATATTCTACCCCATAAGTCCTCTTATGATGGATATTCCTTACACAGTACCTGATAAGTCCTTCTACTATAATTATTCTACCGTAAATATAACATTCCAGTGACATGGAACAACTCCTATATAACACTATCCCGAATTGACGAATTTTCACTTTCAAGACTGTGAAGACTGATAGTAGACAAAACCTCGGCGAGTAAACCAACAATACCTAAGACGTTCCAATTTAGACACCGAAAAGATACCATGGATAACGATCGCAGAGGCTTACAAATCGTATTATTGTCAACTATCGCTGATATTTTTTACAATCTTGTTCCTCGGACTGCGTCTGAAGATTAAAGAAAGTCGTTTTGCATCAATCGAAAACTATCAACTTTTAACGTTATTTGGTGCAAACCATTTATTTTGATAAAAAATATACATTTCGTGTGAACTGCACACATCATCAGAAGCAGCTAGCCTAAATTTCTCACCTATGGGTATATATAGAATAGAAATTATGTTAATATACCTAAAATAAATTCTTTATTGAGGGTCTCAATATTAGAATAAGCAATATAATGTCTTTGATGGAACCAGACGAATAAATGATCCCAAATGTTCACAATATTATACTAAGCAATATAATTATTTCCTCGACGGAATCAAATAATGACCTCAAATGTAAATTCTTATAATCATGGGATTATATTCTCATTGGTGAGAATATAAAAGGTGGATTATATAAAGTTCTTGAAACTAAGTGCTTCAAACCCAATAACTCTTTAATTATTTGCTATGTATATATAAATGATAATAGCTTGTTATTTAGAGGTGAAAGTTTCAGTTACATGGTTTCCCAAATAACTAAATTTTACTATTATTGCCTTTTGAATAATTCTACATTTTCGAAACAAAAGTCATGACCTGTATCTAATGGGTGCTTTTTAAGCTGCATGAGAACTATCGATATCGATAACTATGGTTTGACAGCCGGTAATGCCAAACTGTTTCGACATTTCTGTTCAGTAGGGATTGGCCTCCAAATTGAGGAAATTTACTTTAAAAAAAATAAATCTCTTCGCAAAATTCATAGAGCACTTCATCCATTTCACGGTCAACATAATCGGCCTAGTGAGCAAGTAATTCGTGCAGTTATTGATCATTTTCGCACCAATTTTACTCTTCTCGATTCAAAACCATCAACAAAATAAAGAAATGTGCGTACCGAAGAGAATATTAATGCTGTAGCGCGAAGTATTGGAGAAGACACCGAAATGTCGATTCGTCGTCGTTCTCAACTTATTGGCCTTCGTCCTTCGACTACGCGGAAAACTTTAGGTAAGGATCTTGGCTTACGTGCCTATTAAATACAGCCCGTGCAAGAACTGAAGCCAAACGACCATCGTTTGCGTCGCATTTTTGCTGATTAGACTCATTTGAAACTGGTCGAAAATGAGCATTTTTATCAAAGAATTGTGTTTAGTGACGAAGCTCATTTCTGGTTAAATGGCTACGCCTATAAGCAAAACTACCATATTTGGAGCGAAGACAATCCTCAAATCGTTAACAAATCACCATTACATCTACTAAAATTGACTGTTTGGTGCGGTTTACACGCTGGCGGCACCATGGGTCCTTATTTCTTCCGAAATGAGGAAGGAGTTGCCGTTACGGTGAATGGCGAGCGCTATCGAGCCATGCTGACTGAATTTTTGTTACCAAAAATTAATCAGCTAAACATCGACGACATTTGGTTACAACAAGATGGCGCAACTTGCCATACAGCGCGCTTCACAATCGATTTATCGTAAAATCAATTTGGTGACGACTTTATTTCCAGAAGTGGTCCTGTTCACTGGCCTCCTCGTTCGTGCGAATTAACGCTTCTGGATTACTTTTTATGGGGCTATGTTCAGTTATTGATTTATGCCGACAAACCAGCAACCCTTGAAGCATTGGAAGCCAATATTCAAGCCAGCATTGACGCCATATAGCCAAATTTATTGGAAAAAGTAGTCAAAAATTGGACTGATCGAATGGACCATATAATTCGTAGTCGCGGCGGACATATGCTGGAAATCATATTTAAAAAATAAATGCCATGAAATTATCTACCAGATTATAATAAAAAAAAATTCATTCCAACAATATTTCTGTCTTGTATTATCATCTTAAGATCTCAAGCTCTTAAAAAACACCCGTTACATACATATAAGAAGTAGAGCTATTGCTGAATGATCAATGTTATATAGCCTTACATGTGTAATGTTTTCTTCATATTGCATTTGAACACTTCTTCTTGTCTGACTATCTACGTATAATTTTGGACAAGAGAACTTATGTTATAATTATCAAACTCGTCTAATGAATTGTAGATATTTATTTGGGCTTTAAGACAGTTTTGTAATGTATCGTTGTTAGAAAAGGCTGGAACAAATTTAGTCTTTTATTTAAATAATTAACTTACATTATTGTGCCAAATTATGCGATACGTTATTTTGCAGTACTTTTCGGTGTTATTTGAAGTGTCTAGTAATAGTGTGATATTTGAAAATTTAAGCTTCTTTTTTACCAACTTGAAAATTATTTTCTTTTTAAAACCATTCAATTCTGTGGCTTCAAATATATGATCTACTTCTGTTGCTTCATCTTAGCTTCCAGATTGTAATCACGTGCTTGCTACTTGCGCTGCCGATGTTTCATCCTTTCTTACATGAGACATCTTCAGGACTTAACTGCCGCTATCAGAATCGTTGTTGAAACTGCAGTTTCAATGCAACTGTGGTAGCAATCATTTTTATTTAATATATGATACTAACAACTAATATAGTTCCTTTAATCTCATCCATTTTCCTTCGTCCTGTTGATGGTCTATTCTACCATAAGAAATGCATATATATTGAATACAGGGATATTTTCTTTTATACTTCGAGATATTTGATATATCGTACGTAGGTTATTGATTAACTCTTTCTTAATTACTTTTATACTTTAAAACCATTGTAATTGTTTTTAGAACAGTGGATGTATACTTCATCCTATTTACCTTACTTCATAAATCAGATGTCGTAATTCCCGACAATATGTTTTACAAAGAGAATAGTTTCATAACTTGTTTCACTTGAATTTACAGACGTCTAAAAACATAATGTAACAAGGTACATTCAAGTTTGGATACGCGACCTTTATTTTTCGGCCATGACAGTACCACATGGTAATATCTAATTTATCACCGTTGTCAATATTTGAGAGAAAGCACACCTCAAAATTCTGCAAGATAAAAATCTCTATATAAACAAACGATATCCGCGTAGGTCTTCTGTAATTGAATTATTCGAGAAAGTCAGATTATTAGCATTTCATCAGATTGATGCCAATTTATCCACGAAAAATTATATTTGCTTTTTACGTCTTGATATTAAACCGACAGATGGATTATACGAAATTTAGAACTAATAGCATTAGGTACTAAATAGAATAAAAATAGTTTCGCTAAATTCCTTATAACTTTCATCGCAGAAACTAAACATTTATTGCATTCAATAATATTCATAAGAATAACGCAGTACTGAAATGTGATTAAACAATTAGCAATAATAGTTAAATTCATTAAAATAAACATAAATTAGAATTTATATATTGTTCGCAGCACAGAAGTTAGCGTTAACGAGTTAAAGAAAGTAATATTAAATTTACATTAAATTCTAAAAAAAAAAGAAATTTCATCTAGATAGAAAATTTTTAAACTAGTAGGTGAAAATGAATATGTAAATATTTTTAAAAAATTAACTAATTACAATAAGTGAAAGTATAAAAGATGAATGAAAGAACTTGAAAAACGCAAGACAATGAGTTGAAACAATGAATTGAATAATAAGGCTAAATAGAAACCAAAGATGGAACTAATGCTTTGATGAAGATAATATAATAAAAACGGAACCTCGTGTGGCTAAGACCTGGCAAGGAAAACGAAAACTAGAAACGCTAGATTTCTCCTTCTCGGCATTCTCGTCGAATGTATGCGAATATATACGGACAACAAATGTTGAATCAGACCCCACTGACAGCGTTGTTTTATGGTGCAGTATACATTTTGAACAAACACTTTGATCAAATTAGATAGCGTTGTTTAAGAGGGTAAATGTTTTATAGGGTCTCATAAACAGAGTATTGTAGCATTAAGATGGCGTAGATACCATATATATATGTATATATATATATACGTAACGCATCGCTTGTGTATTGTCTTCATCATTCCACAGTTAATGCATTTAATAGGTCTGTTTAGGTGACAGTTTATTTATAAATTATACCTGTAAGCAGGTACTTATTGTTACTTTCTTGTTTAATATTACTTATATTCTTTTGAGTACTATTACTACGCAACTATTGCTACTATTACTTATATTATTTTATTTTAACTGCAAAAGTGACGGAAGTGACAACTTTGCTACGAAGGTGTAACTGGCGTCTTTAATAATAACAAAAAAGAAAAAAGAAATAAGAAAATAGGCAATTAAGTTAGTAGAAAATAAATAGAATAAAAATTTAAATGAAATAATAGATTTAATGGTAAATTTAATCACTGAAGATTGATATAAAACCCCTTTCCACATTAATTTTCGTGTTCTGTATACGTATTTCGACAATTAAGTTGTCATCATCAGCAAATAATTTAACAGTATCGCACCTCGAAAACTACGGCAAAAATACGCGTGCGCGCTGTGCGTTTTAGCTTTCAGCGGTACATATGGTGTGCAGAATGTATTTTCGTACGGGTATTTCAAGCACGGTCGTACAGACACAATGATGCTGAACGCTCTAGTCATACAAATGAGGCTGTTACTCCAGAAAACATAAAACGAAACCCTCAAGCTCGTAATGGACAATGGCAAAGTGAAGTTGCACGAAAAATCTTTTTCCCAAATGGATGCCACATTTTCTCATAAAACAACAACACAACTTTTTACGTCGGTATATCACAATGGATGAAACATGGATCCACCACTTCATTCCGGAATCTAATCGGTGTTCAGCTTAGTGGAGAGCAGCCGGTGGAAGGCGTCCAAAGCGCTCAAAGATTCGACAGAGGGCCGGAAAGGTTATGGCCTCCGTATTTTGGGATGCGCATGGTAATATTCATCGAAAAGGAAAAAATCATCAACAGCGAATATTACACAGCATAACTGGTGCATTTGAAAACAGAAATCGCAAATAAATGACTTAATATGAAGAAAAAGGGATTGCTCTTTCACCAAGACAATGCGCCGTGTCACAAGTCATTGATTATGATGGCCAAATTGCTCGAATTGCTTCCGTACTCACCGTATTCTCCAGATTTGGTCCCCAGCGACTATTAATCGTTCTCAGACCTCAAAAAGATGTTTTAGGGAAAGAGATTTGGCCCCATTGAGGAGGTTATTACCAAAACTAACCCTTATTTTGAGATCAATAATAATTCATTCTACGCATCCAGCATAGAGAAGGGTAATGTAAGCCATTTTTCAAACAACTTGTGTCTAGCTGCACATTGGTAGAATGTTAAAACCACATGCAGATCGCAAGTGTATACTATAAAGTGCCATTTTTTAGTAAAGTATGGTAAGCACATGCCAATTCATGGCTCATCACGACGGTGCGTTTTCTGTAGCACTAGCAACGATCCACACTGAACAAGATGGGAATGTAGTTCCTGTAAGACTGGATTATGTTTAACCGCACCCAAAAATTGTTGCGAAAGATTTCATTCTTAGACCTAGCCAGCGTCATAGTGGTTTCATACGCGAACCATATACGTCGTCACACATATATATTTTTTAATTTTAAAATATTTTTGTATTACTATATGTACTTACTTTATGTAGCATTAAAAATATTTTAAATTTTGTTCCATCTTTTAATTCGTGCTTGAAAGGGTTATAAAACCGTTAGAATAAATGCATCCCACTTAAAGGAGACTATGTTGATGAATAAAGAAGAATTTTGCCGTTTTATTAGTTAGTCCCGAGACTTATTAATCGATCGCTGTGTTATATGAAAGTAAGTAGGAGGAAAAGGAAAATAAATGAAGAAGAACTAAGAATTTATGAATTTGAAGAAGTTGATGGCTTTAAATATTTAGAAGTAATGGTAAACAATAAAAAAAAAATTGAGCACATAATACGATTTGGAGAAACAGCAAATCACAAACACAAAACCTCAATGAAAGTAGAAACATTATCCTAGAACTTGATCAATAAGGTTGATATATAACCCCTTTCCACAATTAACTATTTGTTGGGTTATAGTTAATTGTGGAAAGGGGTTATATATCAACCTTATTGATCAAGTCAATCAACCACAGGCTCCATCAAATTCAACTAATTATCCTAGAAATTAACTTTAGTAAAACCAGTGACAACGTAGCAAAAACGATGTGCTTAATAAGTAAATAGAAAAAAGAATGAAATATTTGAAAAAAAGAAAAATCCTGGCAGGAATAATAATGGGACAAAGATATTAAAGAAGATAACTAATACGAAAGGAAATTAAATACTTGAAGAAGAAAATATTGCAGCAATAATAATAATAGTATAAAAGTAATGCGTCTTAGCTTTTATAACTTATATCTCTTTATAAAATAATGCGCTTAATTTACTACATGCAAATAGGCTATTTTATTACAGTTCGAATTACCTTTTGTTAAAACCTATTAACATCACGTTATATCACTACCGAACAATTCAAAAGCATTTAAATCCCCATTAAAGCAAATTAATAAAAGCTTCGAAAGTTGATCAGGTGTGAGGAGAGGCGATTAACAATTCTATAGTTGCAGATAGGCATACCAAAATATTATTTAAATCAATATAATTAACCTATTTTCTATTATAAATTAAGAGCGCTTAAAGAAAGCCTTTTTAAACAAAATAGTCACAGACAATACGCCCGCGTTCTCTTTAAAATTTCTTAACAAAATCAATGATTCATTATTGTCAGTTGAAATCGTTTAAGAAATAATCGAACGTTAAATGGTTCAGCTAACAAACACCTTTATTTTTTTCTGTGATATTTCTACGATCGCTGTTACTAATTTATTCGCCTGGCAATATTTCGTAGATTATGTAAAAAGAATGCGCTTTCACAAGTCGGCGGACAGTTCTCTAGTTTCGTACGACTCTTTTTTTCTTTCTTCACAGTAAAATTTATTGTAAACTTTTGCCGTAGTTTTTCGAGACGCAGACAATACGAATCTATTGTTCAATCCAGCCGAGATACCTTCGCAATATTGGATTTTAAAATTGATCGAATGCTGCGACACAGCAGCGAACATAATAAGATATCGAATAGGAGTTTTGCAGTGCATTAAAATGGGTTCGTTGAACTATAAAATAGCCACCGTCCAGTATTATATGCTAATTTATCTGTTCTTTATTTCATTTCGAGTGTACGAACTCTACCGACAATGATTAACATTTTGTTTGTTTTGTATAATGGAGAATTTTGTTCTTATTTTTCCAACTGAGTTAGTTCAAACAGGATGTTCTCTTGGCTGCACGAAATGATTCATTCAAGATATGGTCGGAATTTTTACTTGTACAAGGTTCGCAAAAAATAAAGGATATATAATGTCACATAGAGCAATTCGGTAAATAGTGTGAATGTTTTAACACAGGATTTCATGTTTGACTAAGAACTTCTTAAAAGGCAGTGCAGTATGAGCTGAAGCGTTGTCTTGATGAAGCAGCCATGATTTGTTTTTCCACAGTTCAGGTTATCGTCTACTTACTCGTTCACGAAACGTAGTCTCAACGTAGTAATATTGGTTCACATCGACACGTTGCTCTACTCTTAGCATCTTCCAGATCACAAATGATACTTTTAACGGTCACAGCAATAGAAAAGGAGGTCACATAACACGGTCATTTACAATATAGCTACGACACATTCACAGTTTGTCTACAGGACGATCAGTTCGGCTTTTTAATGGCCACACCTTGGTTTTAATGAAAATTTAATACATGAAAAAGAAACAGTACGTTAATACTTCGCCAATAGATTTTCCAGGATTAATCGAAACATACCACTAAAGAAATCAATTTCTAGAAAAATAATAATCATAAACATAGAAACTACAGAAGAAAATGTAGGAAAAAACATATTTTAAACTATCCACCGACCAACCAGCCTTCAATAATATAATAAATTTAAAAAAAGGAAAATAAACAGGAGGATCAGAACTGGAAAAGCTAACAAACACAAGCATCTGGGAAACTGTAACGATATGGAAGACTAATTAAGACCTGAAAGTAAGTGAAAGAATTTTGTTTCATTAAAACAACATGTAGCAAAGAGAAAGTGCCTTTGAAATAGCTATCCCATTAATACTCAAAACGGAAATATACGAGCAACATATACAATATTATCTGTAATATCGTATAATGCTATTATTTGGACATTTACGAACTAAACTCAATAGACTAGGAGTGAATCAAAAGCAATTTAGTGCACAACAATTGTTGTATCAGCAAGAGAAACATCAAACGTGGACATGGATAAGAAAAAGACTAAAATAAAAGAGAAAAACGTGTTTTAGTGGATGTAAATAGAAGATTATAATCCATAACAACGAAGGACTGAAGTTTAAGATGTTGGCGTATGAGGCAAAAATAAGTTGCATAACTCTTTTATTAAATTTTCCATCAGTTTGTTGATCGAGAGCTTAAATTTAAATTTATTTAGCAACTTTTAGGATTATATTAAGAAGAAAAGTAAGACAATATGAGAGTTCATTAATTTTGGATAAATGTGCGGTCTACAGCCTTATTAGTGATTTGTTACAATTTAGACAAAATTAACTTTTATTTTTCCAGAGATTTTCTTCTATTTCCCTTCTTTACATAGCTCTTTTTTTCTCATTTCTCTCAAGATTTTTGATTTTCTTCTCCTCCTTTTTTTCCTCGAAAATCTCTTCCAAATTCTCATAGGCAACTTGATATCTGTTATTATTTTCTATCGAGTCTGTTAATCCTATTTCAATTCTCAACATTATCTTTATTTTTATTGCTTTCACCCTATCTAATAAATTTATTACGTATTTCCATCTAAATTCCAAATCAAGAAAATAAATATTATACTTCTTCACAGCAATTCTTAAAAGTTCATAGTTTTATAACGGGTGTTTTTCTAAGAGTTTGAGAACTTTAAATAATAATACAAGACTTGTTGGAACCAAATGTCATCGATGTTTAGCTGATTAATTTTTGGAAACAAAAATTCAGTCAGCATGGCTCGATAGCGCTTGCCATTCACCGTAACGGCAGCTCCTTCCTCGTTTCGAAAGAAATAAATACCGATGATACCGCCAGCGTGTAAACCGCACCAAACAGTCAATTTTAATGGATGCAATGGTGATTGGTTAACGGCTTGAGGATTGTCTTCGCTCCAAATATGGCAATTTTTCTTATTAATGTAGCCATTTAACCCGAAATGAGCTTCATCACTAAACACAATTCTTTGATAAAAATTCTCATCTTCGACCAGTTTCAAATGAGCCCAATCAGCAAAAATGCGACGCAAACGATGGTCGTTTAGTTTCAATTCATGCACGAGCTGTATTTTATAGGCACGTAAGTCAAGGTCCTTACGTAAAATTTTCCATGTAGTCGAAGGACAAAGGCCAACAAATTGAGAATGACGTCGAATCGACATTTCTTCTTCAATACTTCGCGCTACAGCACCAATATTCTGTTCGGTACGGACATTTCTTTGTCTTATTGATTGTTTTGAATCGAAAAGAGTTAAATTAGTGGGAAAACAATCAATAACTGCACGAATTGCTTGCTCACTAGGCCAATTATGTTGGCCGTAAAATTGACGAAGTTAAACGATTCATGACGACTTGCCAAATCTTACTAAACAGAAGTGTCAACACAGTTTGATGTTATCAGTTGTCAAACCATAGTTACCGATATCGATTGTTCTCGGGCAGCTTAAAAAACATCCATTAAAAGGAATTCTATTACCACGGTGACAAGTTACTAATCCTCTAAAGTTTTATCTTAAGGCAAGTTGAATAGAGTTTGCATAAAAAAACCGCTATTGTTTTATTAGTCTAATTGTCTATCGGTTAGATCAACTCGGCTTTTTAAAGATATGTACATAAACTGCTGTCTGTGCTGAATATCATTAAAAATTATGCTTATTTTACAGTATCTACCTATTTAACAGAAACTATTCTCAACAGCATTTATTCGGCACTGCACGGGATGTTCTCTCTTAGCTTCCATATTTCCGAATCATAAGTAAACTACAGTTTCGTCAATTACCTTATGTTGTCTTGTTTTATTTGTAATTTGCTTATTCCATAATATTAAATTCAGTCTCGCTACAATGGCTCGTACTCTGCCTGTTGTTTGACGTATATCTTTCTGGTCATCTTCATCCTCTGTCAGAACTGTTCCCAGGTATTTATATTCTTTTGTGTTCTAATTATTTTTCCATCAATATTCTTCGGATCTTCTTTGTATCCCACTGTCATATATTGTGTTTGGTATGCATTTATTTCAAATCGCCATTTTTTATAATTTTTTGTCAGGTTCCTAATCACACCACATTACACTATATATCCTCTACGCTGTTCACCATAACAACCTGATCATCCGCAAATAGTAGTGTTTGTTTACGGGAGAATAGTCAGAATATCACTGTTGGGTCTTAGTGCAATTTGTATTTCCTTCGTAAAAATTCTTGCCTTCAGATATTGTGGATTTATTTCATTTTCATTTAGGCTGTTCCAAAGTTTATTTATCGGAACACTGTCCTAGCTTTTCTAAATCCACAAACAGTAAATTCAGTTCCTTATCGTAAAGTATTTCTTTTTCTATTAATATTTAATGCAAAACAGATTATTAATACGTGGGATTTCTGGTCTGAAGACGTGTGTGTATGTATGGGAGCGTTTGTGCGTGCGTGCATGTGTGTGTATATAACCACACAAAAACAATTTAAACATTCTTTTCATGGGATCACAATTTCCAGAAACAATTTACACCTAAATTTTATAGCTTTCGTTTATTGTACTTGAAAATATTTTATAATATAAAATATTTTGATCGCCTCTTGTTTTTATATAGATTTCAAAATGTTTCAGCACATTACTTACAATTAGATAAAAATCCTCTGTCACGCTCTTTCATGCTTATAAATAAATTAATTTAAGCAAATCGTAAATTTGCGGCTTTGTGGGGATTTAAGCACCTATAAATGTGCGAATTAAATAAATCTAAATCAATTCAGAGTTACTTAACGCGTTCTTATTTTAGCAATGTCTCGTGCAATATTACTTTACAATGAAAAAGGGATCGTTTTGATGTCAAAATAGAAACTAAAAACAAGTTGTGGACTTTTCATAATTGTTGCCTTTATTAAGATGTTTGTTAGATGCTGAAAGTGTAGCTACATCGTTCGCAGTTTCCATTACTGTTATTTTTTTGTCACTGTGGTATTTTTGAATAAAATCAAAGGTATTAAATTAATATACTCGTACATACACATTTACTAAAGTTTAACATTTAAAACACAACTGCATTATTAACAGATTAGAACCGTCAAAGAACGATCAGGATAGTCGTTCTTCGACGATTCTAAGCTATTAATAATGCAATTGCGTGCAGTTGTTGAGTACAAAATATTTGCAAGTGGTAACTACTTTTTATTTTAGCTAATTGTATTATCACGATGTATGAAGGTAAGTGAAACTACTTTATTCTATAAGAACAATGTAATTAATGTAAAATTACGAAAAATATATATTAACTAGAGACTCCAAAATCTGAAGAAGAAAGAATTATCATAGAGGAATGTATTTCAACAATTTCAGCTAGTATTTAAAACTGTATTCTTGTAACGTTTACAGCATCGTAGTGGAAAACTATATTAATGCCATTCTGATAATAGAACAATTTTTCTTAGGTGCAAAACCAAATGGTTCAAATAGCTCGGTTTTTTTAAGAATAAATAAAATATAGATGGCGCACTGAATTTGTCTGGGTATGTGGGCATTTAAAAAGTGTGATGTATGACATTTATAAAAATGGCTTCGTACACGATAGAACAACGCATTAAAATTGATGAATTATTTTATAAAAATCAGCGTTCTGTGAAAAGAGTTTTTAAAAAATTACATCAGTTTTATGATTTACATAATCATCCATCTGAACTCCCTCGACAACTTTCTCAACTACTGCACTGAAACTGAAACAGTTTCAGTGCAGTAGTTGAGCCCAGAAGATGTCCCATACGAGTGGGTACGTAACGTCGGCAGTTACACCAGTGGCACGGTTCCAGCCCGGAAGCCCAAAAGAATATAGTATGGACCTTGACCGCGGAAGTCTACGTACTAGATGGATCTTACTTCTTTGAAAATGCTGCTGGTGAAGCTGTAACTGTCAATGGTGATCGATATCGTCTGATGATAACCGAATTTTTGTGGCCTGAATTAATGAATATTGATCTAGAGGATATGTGGTTTCAACAGGAAGGTGCTACACCTCACTTTGCACACGAATCAATTGATTTATTGAGAGAAAAATTTCCTGGAAGTGTATTCTTAAGAAGCGGTGATTTAATTGGCCACCAAGATCATGTGATTTAACACCGTTAGACTATTTTCTTTGGGGTTATGTGAAAAGTCAGGTTTATAAAAACAATCCACAATCAATTCCTGCTTTGAAAGATGAAATTATTCGTGTCATTGGTGAGATAGAGCCTCAATTATGTCAAAATGTTGAAAATTTTAACAAAAGAGTGGACGTCTGTGGAGCTGTAGGTATAGGCCATTTGGCAGATATAATTTTTCGCATATAGATGTCACAACTGATACTTCAATTGCCAATAAAATGTTTTTGAAAGCGAATGCAAATTATATGTTTTATTTATTCTTTAAAAACCCGCGAAATTTGAAACACCCTTTACTTTCCTTTAATAATATTTGTTCCAATAACTCTATTTGCATAACTATTCAATACTACAATTGTGAATTAACATACTCACTATTTGAATTTGAATTATGAATATATATTGTGTTATTAAACTTGTTGCTAATTTCAGTACCTTCCACATTTTAACAAAGGTAGACACAATAGCTGTTATGTAGAGCCGTTTCTGTCTGAGAAGAACAATCTGTGCAGGTTCTACGTAACAAAGTCTTGCTACTAACTACCTGTTGATACTAGCTGCTACATATTCAAATCTATTCTCTGCTACTTTCCCAAAACGGCGTGTGTAAAATTGTCTATCGTCAAAGTCTTCTCTAGAAAAAGCTGTTGATAAAACGAAATGCAGACCAGATTCAGACCTTTCGAAATCTAATGATGAATAATTTGTACCTGAACGACAGACTTCATTCGACAACTCGATTCGACCTCAAATAACCTTACTCGAAATTTGAATTTACCGAAAAACATATAAATACGAACCTCTTGATTGTTAGTTGCTAAGTTTTTCTTTGCTAATATACATAAAGCGACACTTTTGTCATCAAAGAACTGACATATATCAAGTATCCCGGAAAGTCATTACCGATTTTACTAACAGATGTCGCCAGGCTTAAGTATACAATTTTATGATTTGATACATAAGTTATTTTATTCTACTGACATCAAGCTTCAAAGCTATACATGTTATATTTTAGAAAAGTAACACTGTCATAGATTTATACCTCTTTGAAACTGTAGAGTTTCGTGCCTGAAAAAGTGCACTGCTTTCCTTATTTAATCAAAAGAAAAAAGCCGCTGAAAGTCATGGGCAAGCATGCTCCAACTGTAAAAACATGCGAGGCGTGGTTTCGATAATTCAAAAGTGATGATTTCTATGTACAAGACAATGAACGTTCCGGTAGACAGAAAAAGTTTGAAGATGCGAAGCTACAGGAGTGAAATGAATCTATAATCATCGAATAAAGAATAACTCTGTTGTCGACGAGATCTTGATATAGGTGCATTTAGTCTATCCAAGGCTCTTCAATCAAACTCGAAACACATCGACAAATTGTTTCTTCTACACAATTTTTGGCGATAACCGTGTCTTAGACACGTGAAACGTGTTCCAATTAAGGTCTCGTCGACAATAGAATTGTTCTTTTTTCAACTATTAGGCATCTGTCGTATTTATAGGACTTGTCGTAATACGTAGTTGAAGCTTAGCTTTGTATGTTATAAGATAAGTTTGCCTAATGTATTTTTCTTCGTTCGGATAGTTCCGTTTCTATTCAAAAAATGGAGGGTGTTTATATATCGCTTCGATCGGAAATATTGCATGAAAGGAAGAATTTGTCAAGAAGATCGACTATTGGCTGAAAGTTCTTGGAACAAAATTGAGGCGAAACGCAATTTAATCAAGATTTCGTCAACAATAAATTTGTTCTTTATTCTACCAAGGTTAACATATTAATGATAGCTCAGAGATAAGCCACTGACGCATTCCAATGGCCTCTTGCGCAAGATGGTGTTTCGTGGTATTTCTCATTTGAGTAAATTTCAACAACCAAAAATCAAAAGATACGCCACGAGCACAAGCAAAATGACAACTCATAGCCTGCCGATGCCTTCTATAATTGGAGTTCTAAAAAGTGGACAAAAAAACCACTAAATATTGCCAAGCAATGAATGCTACTAGTGAAAATAATGATAGTATCTGGTAATAACTGATAATAGACCATAAATATGAAAATAATTTTGTTGGATGTTGCACCAATTACCACATCGAAATTGTTAGTACAACTGCCACTTATGAGCAAATAGTTCAAAGACTGTTGCATGTAGAAATGTAAATACGTTTGTATATAGTTAGCTTGACAATAAAACTATTAAAATTTTACAACAAATCAATTTAGTGCAAAAAATTACAATTTTACCCTTTCAAATCGTTAACAATGAAAAAGAGATTTTTGATGATTAATACCTAAAGACTATTTGTGAGCATTTAAATCTTTAGAATTGTATATAAAACGACAATGTTTTATTAGATCGCCTGTTAGACGTGGTGACTTACATTTTCATTCTATGTTTACGAGACTAAATGAACGGACAACTGCAACAAGCTGTAGTGGATTTTTCGCATTGTGAGTTTTATTATGCCAGTGTCCTTTATTAGAAAGTCGCCTTTATCAAGCGTAACGCGGCTTACATAATCGTTCAAATTAAGAGGTCTTGTGACTTATTAAGCGAGCGAAAATGATAAATTACCTTCGTTATTACGTTGAAACAAGAAGTTTGTCTGGGTAAGTGGTTCACTGCTTTTCCTTCTCTTAACAGCTTAAGAAGGCGAAGAATTTGTCGTTAGAATTTATCTTTTTGTAAAATCATAAAATTCTTTTATAAAAGAAAATATAAAGTAGCGACAGGTTCAGCATTTAATAATATACGTTTTGTTTCTTAATGTGTTTATACAATGAATTTCACTTCAGTTATTAGAAAGCACATTGTTACTAACGATTTGTGCCGGAAAAAAAATTTAAACATAACATATATTCACTTAAATATTGACTTTTAATTAGGTTCACCTAATCTTAAAATATTACGTCATTGAATACAACAAAGAAAGAGAATAGTATAAATAAAACCAAGTGAAGGTTGCTGCCCCTCCCAAATCTACATACCTGTTGCCGTGTTTGGGAATTCCACCCAGTCTTGAACTCGGGGGGTAAGAACGAAAAAAACTTCATTAATAAAGGTGTTTTAGGGACGCCACAGTATCAAAGAATTACCAAACGCCATCTAATATTGAAGGCTGGTCGATCTTTGTCAAAAAAAGCATAAATCCCATTCACAGGTGTCAAACGACGGTACAGGCGCTAATAACAATACAAATAAAAGAAAAGAAAAATAAAACGGACCTACTCGTCTCGAGCAGTTTATCGTAAAACCAGAAAAAAAAAACATTCGTAGTTACAAAGGGTACTAGGAAAGTTTTGCAATATGACGCAACAATGAATCGTAGGAAGCTGCTCGTTGCTGCATGTAGAGACATGTTCATACGTGCATAGTAGCCGCCGTGTCATGTCGATGGGCTCAGTTATTCATTAGCAGTAAGAGTGGAAAATGAGATAAGAGCAGTTTTGCGTTATAATTTCGTGCGTGGTTTGAACATAGACCAGTGCTTCGAAGAAATTACTCTTGCACTAGGTGACGTTTGTCCACATCGCCCCACGATATTCAGGTGGTATAGAGAATTCCAAAGGGGAAATTTAACTGTGAAGGGTGCTGAGAGGCCGGGAAGGCCACGAACGTCACTTACGGAGGAAAACGTTACTACTGTGAGGAAAATACTTGGCGAGGACAGGCGAGTGACCTTCCAGCAGATAGAGGGTAATTCATACCTAAGTGCACCAGCAATTCGTTCGATTCTGCATGATCATTTGCACATGATGACACTTTATTCTCTCTGGGTGCTGCATTGATTGACTAACGAACAGATGACACGACGTGTGACTTGGTGTCGGGAGATGCTAAAAAAGTTTAATAAGGGACAATCTCGGTATGTAAAAAAAATGTACCGACCAAAGCTCAAAGCAAAATTTGGGCCTTTGATGATGAGGACACACCCGTAGTTGTCAAAAAATCCCGATCTGTAAAGAAGAAAATGATAGCTATATTTTTCAAATCAAGTGGAATTGTGGATCGCGTCGTTTTGGACACACAAAAGACAGTCACAGCTCAATGCCTGCCTAAAGTCATTGGATCTATGAAGAACCTGCGGCCAAAGTCAAGAATGGACACCTGGTTCCTCCATCACGATAATGCTCCGGCTCACCGCGCCAAAGTCTGCACCGAATATTTAACAACGATAGGATTGTAACTTCTCGAGCACCCTCCCTACAGTCCAGATCTTGCTCCCTGCGACTTTGCACTGTTCCCGCATGTGAAACTGAAGCTAGAAGGGAGGCGGTTTTCCAGTGATGAGGACCTTCTGCTGGCTTAGGACAACGAATGTGCTTTACTCCCTAGTGATACTCGTCAGAACTGGTTTAAAGATTGGTTTCGAAGGATGGAGAGGTGTATTGAGTGTAGAGGAAATTACTTTGAAAAAACTAAATAAACAAAGCTGTATGGGAAAGCTTCCCTCCCTGGATTTTTAAGTCACGCCGATTATGTGGTAGACTTTTTCATTCGGCTGGACCTTTGGGTCAACCTAATCTTTGTCGATTAATACGCTTCAGTTATTGTCGACAGGCTGTGACAAAAAAAATTAATAATATATTCATGTAATCTTCAGTATAAAATTAAACATCACAACCAAAAATAACAATCAATTTAATATAGCTTAATCAAATTGGAAAATATCCAACGTACAAATGTTGAACGGCAAAAATAAAGGTTACTGTGTTTTTACTTCACACGAATTATGGCAAATAATTTTACTTAAGTCAAATGACTATACAAAAAGCTACACGCAATACGCTAGAACTTGTCTAATAATAAAAACAGATGGATAATGTACAATTTAACTGTAAAATTGTAATACCAAACTAAAGATAGAATTTACTGGAATGATAAAAAACTGCATTACTAACTTGAATTTACGATATTGATCTCAAAACTAAATTACTTACTTAATGAGTAAACTACTTGAATTTTCTAGATTGATCTCAAAAAGAATATAATTTACCGACCCAATAAATATAACAGGCACTAGAATTTATTCCTAGCTCCCGTGACATGTAGAGAAAAAAAGTACTTAATAATGTATCTCAATAATGATCTTACCTTATTACGTTGCAAATTCGGGAGGTCATTATGGACTTGCGATTGCTGTCTGTCCTGTCCCCGCTACGAAAATAGTTCTTAAAATACTTTATATAGACGTCCAAAGAAAAACACATTAATAACCAGAAAAAAACAACACGACGGAAATTATTATTTGTAGGTAAATATAAATGAGAAAAAATTCTTACTTTGTAATGGTTTTCCTTTTTTTTTAACAAAAATATAAATCATTCGTGTAATAAAAATGATGCAATACGCAATTCGTCCAAAGGAGCAAGAAAATTACATTCCTCATTGGAAAGATTCAATTCTATGAATTATGAACAACTCTTACTCAAAATTCAGTCTGATTCAGACCTTTTTCCTCCTGTCCTTTCTCAAAATGTACTTGTTTTTATACTAACTTCTTATAACCATAGTCATACCAATAAAGTGGTACAATAGTTTTATATATCGTTTTCGACTCTTCAGATGTAAGTCATTCCTTTTTATCAAACCATGTAATAATTATACTCCCTCCCCCCCATGTGTCTATTATATTCATCAATGATATGAGGACACTCGACGTCGATGGCTTTCTTCTTTGACTTGTGAAACTGAACTTTTGCAGCAACTAAAGCGAAAGCGATATTTTTATTATTAATAAATACAAATAAATGATAATATATCTACTCCATTAAAGGGTTGTAGCATGTTCATAATAAATGCCGCAAACATTTTTTTATGAGGTTTCATCACATAATTGTCAATTGGGCAATCTGCTCCTACGTATTTTGCTTAAAGGGCAAGTAGATTTAAGTATATTATTATTGTAATATAATTTTGTCGCCTTAACAGAAGCCTTACTAATCGTAAAACCATATTTTAAGTTTTGGTTTGCCCTTACGTATTTGTTTAATTATTTTCTTGATCCATATTAAACTCAAACTTATAGGCATATCAGGAAACACTTACGAGTACCAAAACAAATAATTTGAAACCCCACTTAGGTAATAATATATCGGTCAAATATTGTTTCATGTACGGCCTTACTTTAACGGAGCACATTTGTTCATCGATACTGAGATGCTGCTATAAAGTAACTAAAAATTTTTTTCACAAATGATCAAGAAGAAGTCTCAATTTATGTAGTTTATCTAGTCTTAGTTGACCATGGAGTAAAAGAATTTAAGTACGTTCAGTTTTTTCAAGTTTATCTATTATATCAGCTAGAAATATCAGCTAGCGTTGAACATATAAACCAATGACAAGCAGATCAGTACATCAATATAATGTTTTATGTCAAGTTCTGTAAAGAAAGGAAACCTTTTAGGTTTTCATTGTACACTTGTTGGTAACGTTTCCAGAACAAAAGTAACGATTAACGATTGGGTAACGAACAAATCACTAATATCAGCAGAAATATTTATGTCCCTTCTGAAGCGTAACTGATCCATGTTTAGATGCATGGATTTGTCTTTCCACAAAATAGTCGCATTCGTAGTTATTCTGCGTTTTTTTTTTGCAAGACTATGGAACAGATAATAATAAGTTTTTCATCATCGCTAAAGTCATGTTCAACTATGTTTTTTTCGTTTTTTAGGAATTTCCTCAATTATATCGTTGAGAATAAAATAAGGATCTTCTAAACTTTTCAAAGTTTATGAGTGACAGAAATAGAGTTAGATTTGAAAGGTTTTATATAGTCAATGCAGCAGAATCGAAAGATGTACTCAAAAAGAGACTATAGCTCTAACCTGGATTTTCCTCTTAGATAAAATCCATCATCTACGACCATCTCAGTTTTGATCCCAAAGGTAGCCTTTTCCCTGAAATAAAGTTGTTATCAGTTTTCATTATCACCACATGTATACCCAGGCGACCACAAGATATCTACCTTCTTGTTCTAACTATGGGTTTTGTTCATCCCTTGATTAATACAAGAAAGTAGACGCTCAGTAATGTAAGGAAAGAGAACCAAATTTTGCCAACAATGAAAAAAAGAAGATCAAGAAAAGCTTTAAATTTATTGACGGCGGACTACAAATAAAGAAACAATACGGTTCATAAATAACATCAGAGAAAATCCAAAAATGTATTGTTAATTAAAATTCAACTAAGACAATTATTGATAGTTAATATGTAAGCCAGACAAGAAAAACAATAATAACAGAATAACAAAGAAGCAGAATTTGAAAACTTTTAATTAGCAAGTCAAATATTGAATAGGAAATAAAAAGAAAATTACTAAATTCAAATATATATTTACAAAAAATACTTTCAAATAACAAGTTCAAATTACTTCTATGTAGAATAATAATAACAATAATTTAAAATTAGAAATGAGGTCGACGTATACGCCATCTAAAAATAAATATCTCTTTTTGTACAAAAATATTTACAAAACACTTTAACTGAAGATTGAATAAATCGCTTTATAACAAATCTAGCAATATAAACAAAAAAAAAGAAATTTAAATTGTAAAGTAAGTTAAATGATATAAAAAATATAAACAAGAATTCAAATTACTGATAACAAGAATAATTAATTTTTATAATTTTTACTGCAAATGTTAAAGTCGATAAATATATTAAAAAACTGCAATAATATCGAAAATAATCAGATTGAAATAATTTTTAAAAAATCAACAATCAAAACGTTTAACCTAAAAATGGAGGTGATCAAAATCACGGTTTTTACTAAAAAGGCGAAAGATTGATTACTAGTTTGACTATGGCTGTGACGACTCCTCAGCAGGTCTTGTAAAACACGAAAGTCAGCTACTACTCATACAATATTCCCCATTAACTAGAACGGTGGGAATTTAGAAAGTTAAAATCTTGATATAAACACTTGGAATAAAACCCTGCCGAGAAGAGGTTAAGAATCCATTTCAGAAAATGCTTCGACATGTTAAAAATTCAAATAATGGAATACCTTACAAATAAGACTCGAAAAGGGAAGTTCGTACTGATTTCCACGTGGAAGCTACAAGGAAAAACACATTCTTTTTAAATTCAAAACGGAAAACCTCACGCAAATGTAGAAAATTCAAAAACTTAAGAAATCGTCACAAGTACAACTGATACAATAAGAGATAAGTCACTAACTTGTTGACAAGGAACAACTCACTGACAACTGACTCAAAATAGCACAATATTAGGAAGTGAATACAAATTTTACTAAGAAAGAGAAAGGAAACGATCTAAAAACAGGTAAAAGAAATGCTATTAAAATGTACATACATTTGTTGGTGAAATAAAAAATAATTCATTCTAGAGGTAAGACGTAAGGTATAAAATACATAACAAAGTACTACACCGCCTTAAAACGAGTCAGGTAATAAACAAAGGTAAAAAGGATTGCACTGAAACGACGAAAGGGAAACGGAGCTACGTAATAATGATTAGAACCCTGAAAAAGATAAAATGAATAATAACATCTGCCTAAAAAAGTAAACCTACAGGAAGCAACATAATAATAGGTTTAATTAATAAATAATCGAGAATTAGGGAACATAAAATAAAAAAAAAATAACATATTTTTCTAACACAGGTAATGCAAAGAGATATAAAGATCGAACGCAGTCACAAAAATATCGATTATGAAGGATCACGAAGGAAAATTAAGAATACTAAATTAAATTTATTTACAACAACCAGGGGAATAACTTAGCCATACAGCATGGGAACATGTCATGAAAAATCAAATGGAAAGAAAAATAACACCTAAATGTTATTGCAAGCGTAATGAATTGTCAGGCTTTTAGTGCAGATATGCAGCATCTATTTATGCTGCATATCTGCATATACTGGATCTGACGCCGTCAGCTTATTAACTATTCTTGACGCTTCAAAATTGTTCGATTTCATTCAATGGAAAGTATTGAAAATTACATAGCTAACTTCTTCAAATGCAAATTAAAAGTACAATAATGACGGTGTATCGACTTTACCGAGAGTAACCTTTCAAAACGAATAATACATAATTAATTAAACAAATAACTGAAGGCAGTAAGTTTGCTTTTCATCTTAGTTTAAGAAAATCACAAAATTTGTGCCACAATTCAATAATGCGAGCGCTATTTGTTTGCACAACATTAGCATTAATAAAATTCATATCGTTTAATCTCTTGTACAGCAGACAAGGGTGCCTGATGCACCAAATTATTTTTCTTCTTTATTAATAATTAATTTGTTAAAACGATTGATAATTCCACCGCTGTTTCGGGGTGCCTTTTTATGAATTTCACCGTGATCATATTTCTTTAGAAGAATTTCTCATACAACCTATTTTGTAAACTAATTTTCATTTATGTTCGATAACTGTACGAGGGTGGTCCCAAGAGTATCCGACCCAACAAAGAAAACACAAAAATTTTGGAAAGAAATATATTTATATTTCAACCTAATCTCCTTTCAGCTCTATATACTTTTTCCAAGGATGTTCAATAAGTTCGATACCTTGTCTTGCTCCTCAAAATAGCCATTAGCTGCCGACATCCCTTCTTCTTCGTTGGAAAACCTTTGACCACTAAGTCATTTTTTCAAGTTTGGGAACAGCAAATAGTCCGAGGTGGTTGAGTTGGCGAATAGAGTAGCAATTTAAACTTTAATTCATTAATTTTGGCCATTGCAATAACAGATTTGTGAGCTAGTGTATTGTCTTGATGAAACAACACTTTCTTCTTAGCTAAATGCGGCCATTTTTGCTTGATTTCTTCACTCAAACGTTGCAGCAAGTTCGCATAATATTCGCCTTTAATAGTTTTTCCTTTTTCAAGATAGTCAATGAAAATTATTCCACGCATATCCCAAAAAAACCGATGTCATGACCTTGCCTGCAGATGAAACAGTCTTAGACTTCTTTGGAGCCGGTTCTTTCTCCTCGGGCATAAAGTGATTGACCCATGTTTCATCCATGGTTATGAAACGGCCCAAAAATTCTGCTTCGTTACCGTGAAACTTCGCTAAACATTCAATTGAAACGTCTTCACGACACTGTTTTAGCTGGAGTGTGAGCAAACGCGGCACCCATCTTGCACATAGCTTTCTCATGTCTAAATTTTCAGATAATAGGCGATGAACAGCACTTTTTACAATGCCTACTATGTTCGCTGGCTCGCGCACTTTCAGTCGTTACCGCTTTGTGGATTTTATTCACCATTTCTGGAGTCGTCACCTTATTTGGTCGACCACTGCGGTGCTCGCCTTGACAGCTCGTATTGCCTCGTTTAAATTCTGCTACCCAATATTTCACTGTTGTAAAGGAAGGAACTGACTCACCCAGAGTAGAATCCAGTTCAGCTTTTATATCGGTTGGGCTGAAGCCTTTCAAAGTATTGTGTCACGTAACGATGACCAATATTCTGCATTTTTACAAATTCACTGAAAACATTCGCTATTGATGGCTGCCAAACAAATACTAAACTCTTCAAAATTGAAACATATGCTTTATAGATTATGTATTTTTCAAACAACTACCGCCATCTTTAGGTCAGGCCGGGTACTTATGGAACCACACTCGTAAATACATTTCCTAATTTAATTAGTACCTAAATGACTTAATTATATTCCACTTACATAAGTACACAATTATTCATAATAGTTTTTCCTCAATCTTTTTACGTCCATAATGTAGCCGAGTTTAATTGCTACTTATTAAAGCATGTGATGATTTCATTATACGTTGTAATTGTACGTTATATGTGTTT